>JAIUZE010070854.1:0-27945 GCA_022085475.1 Heliosperma pusillum | reverse complement strand
GTCAACTTTGACTTACGTTGACTTTTTCCGACTCGCCTTGTAATTTTGAAGACCGAAATTTTATTTAAAAAAATAATATTTTTAATTTATTTTTATTAAGATTTATTTAGATTTATGATAATTTAATATAATTATTTTGAATTTATTCGGAATTTAAGAATAACTTTTACGGTTTTTAACCGAACATCATTTAACTATTCCCGACTCATCGTAAATCCCGTAACAAACTCGAAACTCGACTTTGGCATGAGTCACGCGCCCATGTCATCGTTTTCCACTCACTTGAGATATTTAATTCTTTTGATTAAACTAATACAAATATCTTAGATATTTGTTACTTTATCGATCCGTCAACGGAGATTACGCAAATCGAGAAAAAAATCAGACCCGATATCCTCATGTACCACACGGCTCTCCTCTCCTTTCCTCTCCCCTAATAGACCTTGATATTTTCATTACTTTTGATTAATATATCATAATATCTAGATATTATTTCACTCTATCGATAAGTTAACGAGAATTACGCAAAACGCTCGAAATCAGACCCGACAATCACAAACCCACACGGCACACTTACCCACTCTTAGGCCTTGATATTTTCATTATTTTTCACTACAATATCATAATATCTTTGATATTTAGTTTAATTAACTTTATCGTTAATTATCTTTAATCGTTAACCGTAAAATAATTAGTAAACGCGAGTCAATTACGTAACAACAATTTCAAAACTCGACATCCTTATTTGCCTATAACTACACGGCTCACCCAACACCATCATTACTCACAAACAACTTTTCATTTTACAACAAATCAAATTAAGATCAAAATATCACTTTCTTTAATCGTTCTTGAGCGTTCTTCGCGTTCTTCATCCGTTCTTCATCGTTCTTGAGAAAAACCTTCATAAAACCTTCATTTCTTAATTAAATCCGTCCTAACTTATATTTCTAGGACCTCCTCTTCGCTCCCCATCTTCAAGTACGTTTTATTTCCAATTCCGACAAAATCGTTTTCAACACTTTAATTATGGAAAATCATATTTTAGTTCTAATAATGTTTTCTTGTTATTTCTTATAGGGGAAGATTTTGAAGACGAGTTTGGAGACTCGTATATTTTGGGTGAAGATTAGTAGGAGGGTTTCTTATTATATACTTCTTATTATTATTTTGGTGCTAATTGTTTTGGCTAGCTAAGGTAACAATTCCGTTTTACTCGACGAATTAATGTCACATAACTTTTAGTTTTTATTCATGTTATGGTTATTTATGATTTTAGTAGTAACATGAGATGATATGGAATTTTTATGTTGTTTTATTGTTCTTGATGATTTTTATGTTGTATGGAATTTTTATGTTGTTTTATTGTTCTTGATGATTTTTATGTTGTATGGAATTTTTATGTTGTTTTATTGTTCTTGATGATTTTTATGTTGTATGGAATTTTCATGTTGTTTTATTGTTCTTGATGATTTTTATGTTGTATGAATTTTTATGTTGTTTTAGTGTTCTTGATGAATTTTGAGGATTTTCCATAAGTTATGATTTTTATGTTGTGTAGGAAATTTTAACAAGTTTAGTGTTCTTGATAAATTTTGATGATTTTTAATAAGTTATGATTTTTATGTTGGGTAGGAAAATTTAACAAGTTTGGTGTTCTTGATAAATTTTGATGATTTTAATAAGTTATGATTTTGTATGGAAGATTGTTAAAATGGTTGTTTGTTAATTAAAAACATGTTGGAATTGATTGGGTGTTGTTGGTGATTGAACCGTGGAGGAAGGGCTAAACCGGACCAAACCAGACCGGTCCAGGCCGGTTCAGACCCGGTCTGGGTTGGTCCATGGTGGGTCCGGGTTTTGGTCTTTGGGTTGTGTCGATGTTTGATTGTTTAATTGTTGTTTTGACGGGTTTTAATTATGTTCAAGCATGCGGGAAATATTAAGAAAACGGTTTAAGTAAAAGTTGTAAAATCTGCCATTTTAGCCAAAACAGGCCGTGGGGCCCATCCAGGCCCATGTGGGGTCCGGCCCAACTCAGCCCGTGGGTCCTACTTTGGGACTTGTGACGGTTTTTGAGTTATCGTCATTTTTATCGCGTTTTGTAATAATTAGCAAGCGAGAAATATTAATAAGTAAAATATTTAATTAAAAAGGTTTTTCATTCAATTATTATTTCTCACATGTTAGAAATTATAAGACGAGACCGTAGTTTAAGTTAATATCCTTTAAGTCAAACGGGGTTTTGGGTATAATATAATCTAATTCACATGTTAGAAGTTTTATTAAAATAACATGTAATGAATATGTTGATTTTATGTCTATGTGATAAAGACTCTGTTTCTAGCCGTTTTGATCCAACGGGTTTGGTCAAACTAAGATCTAGTCAGCCCCGATTTGACTGATGACCCGTCGCGGGACTCGGGTCGGGGATTTGTCTTCAAGTGAGGTTGTATTTAATTATGAATTAGCCTTAGTAGATATGAGACGATATGATATTTGATTATTACTTATATGCAATTAGTCACATGATAGGATGTTTTTCCTGTGACTGTTTTATTATATGGTTGGTGTCGTGTTGACTAAGTACCCATAGAGAATTATGAGTATATGGCGTCTTGACCATACTAATTCTAAATGAGTAGCTTGGACCATGACCTTGATAGGCACGTACTATCTTTAACGAGCATATGGAGTTCACAGCTTGATAGCTTTTGTGTCCCGGCTTGGTGGGTTTATATCCAAGTCAGGGCATGGCTGCCTAATCCACTTTGGGGATGGAGCCAGCTTAAGTACTAGCCATCTCTGCTTAGGGGGTCGCCTAGTAGAGTTTCTCATGTACTGTTTTGTCATGGGACGGGGAATGGAATAGCTGTTGTCGCTGGGTCTGATCAGTCTAGGACTAGGATGTTTTCCTACCTTGTGGTATAGCCTCGAGTTACAGAAGTAGACTATCGCCGTCCTAAGAACTTATGCCTGTTTTTAGAAGTATTGGTCTTTCATGTTTGATGATTCTATGAGTCTTAGAAGGTGAGATGCAAGCCGGCTAAGGTTGATAGAGTTTGTATTACCGGTTGTTAACTGATTCACATTATTACGTGTTGATTAGGGTTTTGAGTTTATCAATCAGGGCATGTTACTTGGTAAACCCGCTGACCAGCATACCAGCTACCCCTCCCTCGGTTTATATTTTATTATCAGATTCACATGATAGCTTTCATATGATAGGTTATATGTTAGTTAATTGTGTTCATAACATGAAAAGCATATCGTATATGTTCAAGTGTTGTATTTTCCATATACATCTCTTTTATGTTATTCATGTTTTATTAAACTCGACATTTCGTGGCTGGTAGAACTCGGAGTTACTCCCCACTGACTGTGGCTTCCGTGTTTATATTTAATGCGGTTGGCAGGTTTGTGATGCATACATTGGGTACATTGACGAGCTAGCGAGCGAAGTATTTACCTTGGACCTATTTTCGGTTCTTAGATGGTATATTATTATACACTCTTTTATTTCCGTATTTATACGGGAGATATGTCTCCCGTTTTGGATACTTCTTATGTATAATATTATTTCCTTTTTGTTATGAACCTTTTTTCTTTAAGACACCTTTGTTATGATGAATATATTTAATGGTAGGTTCCGGTTTTAAAATTTACCGATTTTCACTAAAGTGAACCTATTAGAAACGTATTCTCATCTTTTATTTATTTAAATTACTTGTTTTATTTTTCCGCAAATTTGAGGGTGTCACAGTTGGTATCAGAGCATTTTTGCTCCCGACGCACGTTTGTGTACCCTAGTATAAATAACTTGACCTTAATAAAATAATAAACTTGTGAGATAGAATGGTAGGATGGGTAGATTAGGATTTATGTTGTCGTCTCTTTGTGCTTGCTAAATGATAAGTACTAATCTGTGTTTTCTTTTGCAAGATGCCTCCGAGAATTGACAACACGATCTTAGCAGCTCTTACTGTTATTATTCAAAATCAGCAAAATCCTATTCCTAATCATCTTCCCGACCGTGAGAGACACGGGAGTTTTACGTGGGTTGCTTCACAACTATCTAGGAGTCAAGCCAAAACCTATGATGGTGAAGGGGATCCCGTCAAACTTTCTGAATGGATTCGAGAAATGGAGAAGAACTTTTCTCTTTATGATGTTCTTGAAGCGGATAAAGTCCGTCTTGCTTCCCACTTCTTAGTGAAGGAAGCTGATCAGTGGTGGTCACTTACTGGCCCTACTTCTAAGTTAGAACCAGATTGTGGGTGGACTCGTTTCCGTGAACTATTGGAGGCGAGGTTCTACCCGGATGAATTGAGACAGCAGAAACTGAAAGAATTCATGGACTTCAAACAAGGAGTTCTCTCAGTTCAGAAGTTCACAACCAAGTTCAACGAGTTGGCTCATTATGCCACTCGGCTTATTTCAAGGGAGGAATTCAAGGCCTTCTTTTACCTAGGAAAGCTTTCTTCTGAGGTGAAGGGCAAGATCAGTAGGGGTGCTACTTCCTTTGTCTCTATTTACAATGATGCCATATGGGCAGAGAGTTCTATTCGGGAGATTGCCCACGAGGCTCGTTCCTCGTATGTTGCTCCTAATTTTTCTGGCAAGAGACCATTATATTCTACTTCTCGACCTTCCTTTTCTTCCTCTTTTCCAAACAAGAGGAGAAACTTTCAGCGTGGACAAGCAAATCAGAGAAACCGTTCATTCGTTCCGAGCAACAACAACGATCTTAAGGGTCGTATCTGTTTTAGGTGCAAGATGCCTAGACATCCCGGTATGGGCTGTTTCAACCAGCCAATTGTGTGCTATGCTTGTCAGAAACCGGGACACCAGGCTAATGTATGTCCTGATAGGAAGAAGATAGCTTCTACACCAGCTAATTCAGGGAGACCGAAGGGTCGAATTTTCATCATGAGCCGCGCTGAGGCCGGTGCTCAACCAGACATTGTGACTGGTATGTTTTCAATTTAAGAAATACCGTGTTTAATTTATACGGGAACTTCTTTGTTCTTTAGTTCAATGAGACTATCCGATAAATTACCTCTCAAAGCTTCAGTTGGATAAAGTACTCCTATATCTTTACCGTCCGGAGATGTGTTTTCATGCTCTTATCTTCATTCAGACATTCCTATATCAATAACGGATCTACTTTTCCGGCTAATATCTTTCTTTCTTTCCTCTTTCTATTCGAGATATTCTTTCGAATATTCCGTTCTTTCTATCGAATATCATTTCTTATAGATAAATTATTACAAGCTTTAGTTAGAAATTTTAGGCATAGATAGTAGAGTTATTACCTTTACTATAAAATTTTTGAACTAAAAGCTTTTGGAAATGTTTTATGATTTCAAGTATTTTACCGTCAAGGAGTGTTGAGACATGTTATTGGAGACGTTCGATAACTAGTTTTCTCATTTATTGATTGAAAATGTATCTTTAAGGTCTTTGATTTGGGACGTAGATGTTCTTAACGGCCGACGAGAACCTTCCGCCCCGTTGATAAGACCCAGTATTTTTATTACAAATATATTTTTAAAGGTTTTGAAATAGACCTACATATATGTCACATGCCTTCTTCTAAGTTTCGAGGACGAAACTTTTTAAAAGGAGGGGTGATTGTAACAACCCGAAAAGTACCCAATTTTTCTAGTAAAATATTTTACGGATACTTTTCAGCAAAGTTAAGTTTTAAAATAGAATTTATTGTTTCGAGTCGTATTTGGAAATTCCGAGTTCGTATTTGGAATTTCTGCGAGTTTCATTAGAATCCCGTTTTCAAAGTCTCTTTTGACTTTTTCTTGACTTTAAGATCGTCTTTGACTTTTCTTGACTTTTAAGTCATCATTGACTTTTTCTTTTCTTGACTTTTAAGTCGCATTACTTTTCTTGACTTTTAAATAAATCATCATTGACTTTTCTTGACTTTTAAGGTCGACTTTGACTTTGCGTTGACTTTTCCATGACTCACCCATTCGTAATTTTAAAGACCGAAATTATATTTGGGGGAAAAATATAAACTTTACCATTTATTTTTATTAAGATTTATTTGAATTTAAGATAATTTAATATAATTATTTTGAATTTATTCGGGATTAAAGAATAACTTTTACGGTTTAATCCCGAACGTCATTTAACTATTCCCGAGTCAACTTAAATCCCGAAACAACCCCGAAACTCGACTTTGGCATGAGTCACACGCCCCATGTCATCTTTTTCCACTCACTTTAGATATTTTCATTCTTTCGATTAAACTAATACAAATATCTAATATATTTGTTACTTTATCGATCCGTCAACGTAAATTACGCAAATCGCTTGAAAAACAGACCCGATTCTTCATGAACCACACGGCTCTCCTTCCTCTCTTAGGCCTTGATATTTTCTTTCTTTTCATTACAATAACATAATATCTAGATATTTTGTTTAATTAACTTAATATCTAATTATATTTAATCAATTACCGTAATATATTTATTAAACCCGAGTCAATTCCGTAACAACAATTTCAAAACCCGACTCCATATTTCCTCTATATGTACACGGCTCACTCACCACACTTACTCACTAACAACCTTTTCATTTTACAATAAATCAACCTAAGATCTAATTATCACTTTCTTTAATCGTTCTTCATCGTTCTTCATCGTTCTTCGTCGTTCTTCGTCGTTCTTGAGCAAAATCATCATAAAACCTTCATTTCTTAATTAAATCCGTCCTAACTTATATTTCTAGAATCTCCTCTTCGCTCTCCATCTTCAAGTACGGTTTATTTTCAATTCCGACAAAATCGTTTTCAACACTTTAATTATGGAAAATCAAGTTTTAATTCTAATAAAGTTATTCTTGTCATTTCTTATAGGGGAAGATTTTGAAGACGAGTTTGGTGACTCGTATATTTTAGGAGAAGACTAGAAGACGGGTTTCTTATTTCTTAGTTCTTATATTTTGGTGCTACTTGATTTTGTGCTAGCTAAGGTAACGATTCCGAGTTACTCGACGAATTAATGTTACATACTTTAGTTGTTGTTTATGATTTACGGTTTTTAAGTAGTAACATGATAGGTGGTTATGATTATTATGTTGTATGAATTTATGACATGTTTTAGTGTTCTTGATAAATTTGGATGATGTTCATAATCATGATTTTTGTATGGATGGTTGTTAAAATGGTTGTTTGTTAATTAATACATGTTGGAAATATTTTGGTGTTGGTTGTTGGTAGAACCGTGTATGGGGCTGTTTTAGGGGGGGCTGGAAACCGGACCCAAACCAGGCGGTTCAGCCCAGTTCAGGCCGGTCCAGGCCGGTTCAGACCCGGTCTGGATTGGTCCGTGTATGGGTCAATTGCTTTGTGTCGATGTTTGGTTGTTTTGTTGTTGTTTTGACGGGTTTTAAATATGTTAAGCATGCGGGAAATATTAAGAAACGGTTCTTAGAAATGAGGAACAAAACCGGTCCAAAAATGAACCGTGGGTCCCCTTGGACTTGTGACGGTTTTTGAGTATTGTTATTTTATCGTGTTTTGTAATATTTAACAAGTGGGAAATTTTAATAAGTAAAATATTTAATTAAAAGGTTTTCAATATATTATTATTTCTCACATGTTAGAAATTATAATACGTGATTGTAGTTTAATTTTATATCCTTTAAGTCAAGCGGGTTTTCGCATGAGTTAATAATTCACATGTTAGAAATTGAACGAAATAGCATGAAATGGATGTGATATTCTTATGTTCAAGCCTCGATGGCTAAGACTCTGTTTCTAGCCGGTTTGACCAAACGGGTTTGGTCAAACTACGATCTAGTCAGCCCCGTTTTGACTGATGACCCGTCGCGGGACTCGGGTCGGGGATTTGTCTTCAGGTAAGATTTTATTTAATGAATGAATGAATGAGCCTTAATAGATATGAGGCGATATGATATTTGAATATGATTTATATGAAATTAGTCACATGATAGGAAGTTTTCCGTGACTGTTTGATTGTATGATATGTGTCGTGTTGACTAAGTACCCATAGAGAATTATGAGTATATGGCGTCTTGACCATTCTAATTCTAAATGAGTATCTTGGACCATGACATTGATAGGCCTTACTATCTTTAACGAGTATATGTTCACTGCTTGATAGCTTTTGTGTTCCGGCTTGGTGGATCTCCAAGTCGGGGCATGGCTGCCTTATTGCTTCCACTTTGGGAATGGAGCCAGTTTTAGTACTAGCCAACCCTTTGGTGGATCTCCTTAGGGGTACTCATGTGATTGTATCATGGGTCTTGGATGCGATGGATCTTCGCATTTCTCTAGGTCTGCGCAGTCTAGGTTTAGGGTAGAGTGGTATCTTGGCCATGTTATTAGGGTAACCTCTGAGCTAAGATATGTGCTTTGGATCTGGGCCATGTTATTAGGGTAACCGCTGAGCCTAGATGCGTGCTTTGTATTTGGGCCATGTTATTAGGGTAACCGCTGAGCCTAAATATATAAGTATATCCTACCTCGTGGTATAGACTCGAGTTACAGAAGTCTTCTATCGATGGTCCTAAGAACTTATGCCTGTTTGTAGACGTATTGGTCTTTCATGTTTGATGATTCTATGAATCTTAGAAGGTGAGATGTAAGCCGGCTAAGGTTGATAGAGTTTGGATTACCGATTGTTAACTGATTCACATGATATTATGTTTGATTAGGGTTTGAGTGTATCATGGCCATGTTAACGGTAACCTCTGAGCTAGCATACCAGCTTCCCTACCTCGTGTTGTAGTTTATTATCGGTTTCACATGATAGCTTTCACATGCTAGGTTATATGTTAGTTAATTGTTTCATAACATGAAAAGCATATCATATATGTTAAGGTTTTGTATTTTCCATATACATTGCTTTTATGTTATTCATGTTTAATTAAACTCGACATTTCGTGGCTGGGAGAACTCGGAGTTACTCCCCACTGACTGTGGCTTCCGTGTTTATATTTAATGCGGTTGGCAGGTTTGTGATGCATACATTGGGTACATTGACGAGCTAGCGAGCGAAGTATTTACCTTGGACCTATATTCGGTTCTTTAGGATTGTATATTATTATACACTCTTTTATTTCCGTATTTATACGGGAGATATGTCTCCCGTTTTGGATATTTCTTTTGTATAATATTATTTCCTTTTGTTGAACCTTTTTATTTAAGACACCTTCGTTATGTATTCTCATATTTATTTAGTTAAATTATTTTTTTTCTTTCCGCAAATTTGAGGGTGTCACAGTTGGTATCAGAGCATTTTTGCTCCCGACGCACGTTTGTGTACCCTTGTATAAATAACTTGACCTTAATAAAATAATAAACTTGTGAGATAGAATGGTAAGATGGGTAGATTAGGATTTATGTTGTAGTCTCTTTGTGCTTGCTAAATGATAAGTACTAATCTGTGTTTTCTTTTGCAAGATGCCTCCGAGAATTGACAACACGATCTTAGCAGCTCTTACTGTTATTATTCAAAATCAGCAAAATCAACAAGCAAATCCTATTCCTAATCCTCTTCCCGACCGTGAGAGACACGGGAGTTATACGTGGGTTGCTTCACAACTATCTAGGAGCCAAGCCAAAACCTATGATGGTGAAGGGGATCCCGTCAAACTTTCTGAATGGATTCGAGAAATGGAGAAGAACTTTTCTCTTTATGATGTTCTTGAAGCGGATAAAGTCCGTCTTGCTTCCCACTTCTTAGTGAAGGAAGCTGATCAGTGGTGGTCACTTACTGGCCCTACTTCTAAGTTAGAACCAGATTTTGGGTGGACTCGTTTCCGTGAACTATTGGAGGCGAGGTTCTACCCGGATGAATTGAGACAGCAGAAACTGAAAGAATTCATGGACTTCAAACAAGGAGTTCTCTCAGTTCAGAAGTTCACAACCAAGTTCAACGAGTTGGCTCATTATGCCACTCGGCTTATTTCAAGGGAGGAAGACAAGGCCTTCTTTTACCTAGGAAAGCTTTCTCCTGAGGTGAAGGGCAAGATCAGTAGGGGTGCTACTTCCTTTGTCTCTATTTACAATGATGCCATATGGGCAGAGAGTTCTATTCGGGAGATTGCCGACGAGGCTCGTTCCTCGTATGTTGCTCCTAATTCTTATGGCAAGAGACCATTATATTCTACTTCTCGACCTTCCTTTTCTTCCTCTTTTCCAAACAAGAGGAGAAACTTTCAGCGTGGACAAGCAAATCAGAGAAACCGTCCATTCGTTCCGAGCAACAACAACGATCTTAAGGGTCGTATCTGTTTTAGGTGCAAGATGCCTAGGCATCCCGGTATGGGCTGTTTCAACCAGTGATCAGTAGAAAAAAAAAAAAAATTTGTTTGTTTTTTTTTGTTTTGGCATTATAAAGATAATGTTTGTTTGTTATTGTGAAAAGGTTCACAATAATGATACCCGATTATTTTAAATAGGTTTAAAATAAAAATGGATTATGGAAGATTAAAATTGTTGTGGGCAATTAAGGAATTGTCACATAATTTTGATCGTTTTTAATGGTGGTTTGGATAATTAATCAACATAATTAATGAATTATGTATTGTAGTATTAATTTATATAGTTGATGCATTTTATTTTTGTCGAATGAATGAATGAATGAATGGTTTGATTTACGTTTTTTTGCAATTGTTTGAAAAATGTAAAACCTAGTGTGGCCTTAGTTAATCATGTTTTCGTAATGATGGAAACATGGTTTGGATGTATTTATAAGATCTCGAATCTCCTTTTATTTCTTTTAATTATGTTTTTGGAATTAGAATGTAAATAGGTTTATTTTGTAATTTTGAAAATGTAATTTAAAGAAGACTAAAGATGGAGATCGGATGCTCACTCCTGCTACATGGACCAAGATGAGACAAAGTCAAGCTTCTCGGGTCCATTAGGATGGATTCCAAACTTGTATTTACTGTTCATTTTGGTAGATAGGCCACACTAGGACCGTTGTAATAGTTTACGTTTTTTTTTTCGTTCTTTTGCTTTTCTTTCACATGTTAAATAATTGCATCATATTCCGCCTAAACCAAACCACCTAAATTGCATGAAAAATGATTCATATAGTTTTGTTTTTTCATCTTAGACATACAGATGTCACTCGTTCATAGGGCCATCACCTTAGTCTAAATCATTCACGAAATGCTAGAAATTTGTTCACTTAAAATGAATTAAATTTAAGATGATGGGATCTTCCTCTAAAATGAAAATTGAGATTAGTCTTTATAGGAAAAACTACTATGAACCCCTTCTTCGTCGGAAGTCATAATATGACCCCTTCTACGTTGGGTAAGTAGTGAGTGTTGACCTATTTTACCTCAACATTGTAGTCCGAGTAATATCTCAGGATTATAATGGACTAAAGATAGAATTTACAGAAATTTATCGACTGAGAATTCTAAAAGTAGAATTAACCAAAAGGTTGGCTTATCAATTTACAGAAATTGAGTCTTAGGATCATTTATATAATTCTTGAGGGAGGTCAATTGTATAAATGCATGAGTCATCGCATTAAACAGTTTTTGCATTTACACTTATTTCAAAACGATGAAACTTATCATAATTTTTCTTCTTTTCACAGTTTCTTGAATCTGTTCTATAAAGATATAACTGCTAAAATAACAAATGGCTGGACGTACAGACGACCCAATGCCAAGTGCTACACTCGCTCGCGAGTCCTGGCTAAAGATCTTTATGGACAACACGAATCAGTCCACGCGAGTGAAGAATGATGGGTCAAACTTTGCGGACTGGGAGGCGGCATTACGGAATACTGCCATTGCTGACGGTAAGCTCAAGTACTTGACTGAGCCACTACCGACTAACCCAGGCCCCAATGCAGGAGCCAATGCATCACTTGCTTATAGTGATTTCGTAATGGAGGCGGGTGCGATAAAGAACGTACTCATCTTTTCAATGGAATCCAATTTGCATGGGCGATTCATAGCCCAGGGTGCAAACAAGATTTTTACCACTCTCTCTAACGAGATCTCGAAAGCTCCGAGGATCGTTAGCTATGAGTATACCTGTCGCTTCTTTGAAGCGAAACTACAGAAGGGCCAAGCGGTTAGCCCACACATTCTTGCTATGATCGAGAATGTCGAGAAACTAGAGGCTCTTGGTTGAAAAATCGATGAGACGATCATTATTGATCGACTGCTTCATTCACTTCATGATGGTTTTGCCCTTTTCAGGGCAAATTACTATATGAATGACATGAAGAAAAGTCTTCATCAGCTCCACTCACTTCTCGTACAGACCGAGAGTGATCTGAAATTGAGTGGGAGCGTGAAACAGGACGTTCTCATGATTAACAACAAGGGTAGGGGTAAGGGCAAGGCTCAAGCTGACCTAGCTGTAGGGAAGCCAAAGTTCAAAAAGCCAGGAAAGGTCAAGAGTGGGCCTGGTGAGACTAGCGGTAGCTCACAAGGCAAGACAAAGAGCAAAGAAAACGTGGAGTGCCACCATTGCCACAAGACTGGGCATTGGAGGCGGAACTGTCCCGTGTATGCTGAAGACGTAAAATCAGGCCGCGTCACTCCTGTTGGTACGTCATCTTTTATTCATATGATTGAGATTAACCATGCAAGTTTCGGAACTTGGGTACTAGATACTGGTTGTGGTTCTCATCTGTGTAATCATTTGCAGGGCCTAAGAAGCATCACAACTCTCGCAAAGGGTGATGTGGACCTGCGAGTGGGGAATGGAGCTAGAGTTGCTGCCGTTTCAGTGGGAACATATGTAATCCAACTCCCTAGTGGTTTTGAGTTATTGCTGAATAATTGTTACTATGTACCCAGTTTGTCGAAAAACATTATTTCTGTTTCCGTACTTGATAAGGACGGTTTTTCGTTTTTAATAAAGGATAATAGCTGTATTTTCTCTTTAAACGATATGATTTATGGTAAAGTTGTTTCCATGAATGGAATATATGTTTTAGATCAAACCACAGATATAATGCATGTGAGTAATAAGAAAGCAAAGGTTGGTGACAAAGATCAAACCTATCTATGGCATTGCCGTATGGGACACATAAATGAAAAACGCGTGAAAAAGCTCATTGATAATGGGACTATCTCCCCATTTGACTATGAATCTTTTGGCACGTGTGAATCATGTCTCATAGGCAAAATGACTCGAATTTCCTTCAAAGGTGTTGGAATGCGCGCTGCTGACCTATTAGGACTCATACATACTGATGTGTGCGGACCTATGTCAATCAACGCTAGAGACGGCTATAGGTATTTTATCACTTTCACGGACGATTTGAGTAGATATGGTTATGTCTACTTAATGAAGCATAAAAGTGAGTCCTTTGACAAGTTCAAGGAATTCCAGAATAAGGTTGAAAACCAGCTGGATAGAAAGATTAAAGCACTACGTTCAGATCGTGGTGGCGAATATCTTTCGAATGAGTTTGATCAACACCTTAAAGACTGTGGTGTAGTACTACAGTTGACTCCACCTGGAACACCACAATTGAATGGTGTGTCCGAACGGAGAAATCGAACATTACTTGATATGGTTCGATCCATGATGAGTCACACGGTTGTGCCTGACTCATTATGGGGATATGCTCTTTTGTCAGCTGCTCTAATACTTAACCGAAGTCCGTCTAAAGCTGTAGACAAGACTCCATATGAATTATGGAAGGGAACGGTCCCTAACTTGTCCTTTATTCGGGTTTGGGGCTGCGAGGCTTATGTCAAGTGGAGACCTGACGATAAGCTCGGCCCACGATCGGTCAAGACATACTTTATTGGTTATCCAAAAGGGATGTTTGGTCATTACTTTTACTCGCCTACCGAACATCGAGTTTTTGTTGCGGCTAGTGCGACGTTCTTAGAGAAAGAATTTCTCGAGAATAGGACAAGTAATGGAACCTTCGATCTGTCGGAGGTTCAAGAACCAACAACCGAGCAACCAATGGAGGAAGCTGTTCCTTCATCATCGGCTGCGGTAAATATTCCTGAGGAACCTAGAAGGTCGGGTAGAGTCTCCATTCCTCCAGACAGATACATTGGTATGGTCGAGGAGAATGGGAGAGATGACGTTTTACTCCTAGAGAGTAACGAACCCGCTACCTATAAAGTTCCATGACCTGTTCCGACTCTAGCTATGCTTGAATCCATGCAATCCGAGATTGACCTATGTATAGAATGACGTATGGTATCTGGTTGACGTACCTGATAAGTTCGGCCTCTTCATGCAATGGCTTTATAAAATAAGCATTCTGTAGAGACAACCGATCATACAAGGCCACGACTAATGGCAAAGATTTCACTCAAGTGCAAGGATTGCCACTATGATTGAAATTTTTGCACCCATGGGTTATGCTGCATTCCATTCGGATAATCTTAGCGATTGCCGCTTTTCATGACTATGAAATTTGGCAAATGGATGTGAAAACCGCCTTCTTAAACGGTTATTTGGAGGAGGAGTTGTACATGGTACAACCCGAAGGTTTCATTAATCCTACAAATGTAACACCCGGAAATGTACCCTAATTTTCTAGTGAAAATATTTTACGGATACCTTTCAGCAAATTTAAGATTTAATTTAGAATTTTATGTTCCGAGTCGAATTTAGAATTTCCGAGTTCGTATTTGGAATTTTAGCGAGATTCCATGAGAATCCCGTCTTAAGGCGAGTTTGACTTTTCTTGACTTTTAAGTCGTCTTTGACTTTTCTTGACTTTTAAGTCGTCTTTGACTTTTCTTGACTTTTAAGTCGTCTTTGACTTTTCTTGACTTTTAAGCTGTCTTTGACTTTTTGTTGACTTTTCCGACTCACCCTTTACTTATACTCCCTTCTAACCTTAACCTAATTCATTCTAACACTAACACAAACCAAAACCCTTTCTTCTTCCTCACCATAAACACCAAAAACCTTGCCTCCAATTTTGATCCATCTTTGAATCACCGTATCTCCTTCGTTTCTTATTGAAATTCACGTAAGTTCGTCTTATTCTTCCCCTCTTAGCTTCCTCTATCCGTATTGGTAATAATATTACCGTCTTTCTCGCTTTTTTAATTATCCGTCTTTCTCAAGGTGAATGATTTTCATCTTTTATTATCTAATTGTATGTAGGTGGAGACTAGGAAGGTTTAGAAACCGTTTAAAGACGCGAAAAGGTAACGGTGAAGGGTTACTCGATATCATTTACGTGTTTTATGTGATTTCTAGGATAGAAACCGTATTTAGATTATGGTTAGTGTGCTTAGGACTTGTGTTGTTGTTGTTGGTTGTTGTTAGTTGTTAATTGATATGAGAATTGATGAATTGTGATGATAGATGATACTTGTGTTATGTCTTAAGTGAAATGGTGGAGATTGTGTGACTCATACATGTCCGAATAGGACGCAGGCTGCGTCGTGGTGACGCAGGCTGCGTCATACACTGCCGACAGAATATTTCCTACACTGACCCCTTTTCGTAAAATGATCATATCTCCTTCTTTACTTGCTTGTTTTGGGCGTGTGACATCTCGTTGGAACCGTAAGAGGTTAAGATATCACCTCCACTTAGAATTTCTGCATTCCCATATCTAGAACTCTAGTTATGACCGTTTGAAATGGACCCTTGTTTTCGTTGGTTTCCAAACAACGTTGTTTTGGAGAGGTGATCTATGTTTTTATTCATTATGCTTCATAAACTTGTTCTAATGCTTATGTATCATGTATTGACTCATGTTTATCATATTTAAACTTTTATGATTGATTCCCTATTCTCATGTTTTGTGACGGTTTTTGGTATGTTCCCACTTTGAGTCGGTTTTTACAAATGATACGGTTTGAGCACTATTTTGTCTTGTGCTTTGTGCTCTCATTCCCTTGGCTACCTCCACGTTCGTAAGGCTGGAATGTCGGAACGGGGAGGTATCCTACTGCTTAAATGCATGTGTTAGTGGGCATACGACGACGTTGTTGGGAGTTGAACGCATTGCGTTGATCGACCCGGCCGTCAAATGTTGTGTACTTGCGAGGTGGTGTTATTTGCATGTAGCGTACCGCTTGTTATGAGGCTTGTGCTCTTTTCCGCCTCTTTCGTGAAGGTTGACCGAATTTGGGGTACTCGGCGTCTATGATTGACCGAGTCTTGGATGTGGAATGTCTTACCACATGTCGAATCGGGAAACGTCTTATCCCGAGAGTCTGGCCAGGTTTAGACTAGGACCGTATTATTATCGTCGTCCTACCAGGAGGAAATTAGTGTACATATACGAAATGTGATCGTGTATGCGTTCAAAGAAACGTCTTATCCCGTGGATGCCTTTTAATCATACTTGTCATGTACACGATGCTAGTGCGTTTCATTTACCGTGAGAGATGTTGTCATTGTGTCGTTATGATTGGATGAATGATTATATGATTGATCATTGGATGACTTGGCATGGTTTGTTTGTCGAGTCTCAATCTTATCAAACTTATACCGCTAACGGTGAGATGCAAGCCCTAGTGAGCGTATTCGGTTGCCTAAGGGTGTCTTCCCCGAGTCTTTGTATAACATGATGGATTCGGACTTGTAACTCTTATGCTCTTATCATTATATATGGAATTGCCTATCTATTCTTATCGTGTCTCACATGTATATCTATATATGCATGCTCTTTTGTATTTCCTTCTATGTACGTTTAATGTGATATGGCTGGGAGAACCCGGAGTTACTCCCCACTGATTGTGGCGTTCATGTTTTTCATGAATGAACAGGTTGCTTGCATGGATGGCTTTTTGCTTATGCTATTTTGGGTTCGGGTGTGAGCTAGCGGGCGTTGTCCCTGGATGAAACACCTTTAGACGTTGTTTAGCTAGTTGCTAATTACTTTGTCTTTTGTTAACACTTTGAGAGACTACGTCTCTTGTGGTATTTTTTATTTAGTTTGTAATATTTTGACACTCCTCTTATTTTTCTATC
This sequence comes from Heliosperma pusillum, assembly GCA_022085475.1. Taxonomy (NCBI): domain Eukaryota; kingdom Viridiplantae; phylum Streptophyta; class Magnoliopsida; order Caryophyllales; family Caryophyllaceae; genus Heliosperma; species Heliosperma pusillum. The sequence continues at coordinate 11,006 of JAIUZE010070854.1, read as the reverse complement.
TTGCATGTATAAAGGTTTTTAAAATACCGTATTTTCCGCTATATAATTCACATGCTTGTATGTTTTATATTTCCGCATTCGCGAGGGTTGTCACAGTTGGTATCATAGCTTAAACGCTCCCGACGCACACACGTGAACCCTAAACTTAAACTACTTGACCTTGAAATAATAAATGAGAGATGGGTAGACTTAAGGACCTAAGGTGGTAGTCTTTGGTGTACTTGATGTTTGTTAGGTTCTAACTTGTTTGTTGATTGTGTTGAGTGATGTTACGTTTGTTGGTATCTACGTTCTTAAGGTGGATCATTGTGTTACCTAGAAGAAGTATCCTCTACCGAAGATTGAAGATTGTCAAGCCTAATTGAAGTGTATTTCTTCCCCATCTTTGAATTCTCTCGTCCTTATTGTCTTATGCTCTCTTCCTTCTATCTTGGTGCTTCTTTCTCTTCCAACTTGTTTGCCTCTTGGAAATTACTCTTGATAGTTCCTCCATTTTACCATTGGTATCCTTACTTTCCTCTTGTAACATTTTTGTGGATGCCATACCCTTTTGTTTGTGGCATATTGTACTTGGGTGGAAGAATTTTAGACTTTGTGGACTATTAGTGTTTGTTAGAATGAATTTGTGATTTGAGGAAAATGGTATAGATCTAATTTCACCCTATGGTGGTGAGAGTTGGTATCCTTGAAGAAAGTATGGTAAAATATGTTTGATGATTTTAGTGTATAAATGCTTGTCATGACTTGTATGTAAATAGTTCATGATATTTGATGGTGTAAGTTGAATGAGTTGGCTAGGACTTCTTAACTCATTAATAATTTAATCTTTTGGACTTAAAAGGGTAGTATTGTTTTGAAGACCATGCTTATGATATGTCTAAGTGGTGTAAATGAGAAGCTTTAACTGATATCTTGAGGTGCGAAATACTTTTGAGGTTAAGCGACTTCTTGTGCATGGCTTCCTATTGTGTGTTTGTGAGTATAGGCTTGGTGGAAAAGCATTTGGCTATAGTCCTTGGATTTAAAGTTATGATCTTATCTTATGGTATCGGAGACTCGTTTGGAGTAGTAAGGTTTCGTTGTAAGTTGAACCATATTACTTGAGGATTATAGATATGAGAGAGATTCGATGATGTGATCTAGGATGGAAATCCCTTGGGATGTTAATGATGATGTTTGGCTTGATGTTGTACTTTGATAATAATGAACTCGTGGGCTATAGACTTGAAAATGACCGAGTATCGGAGAGGATTTGTTAGTCCTCTTCAATAAAGAAACCTTTGAGGTTGTGTTGAATATTTGAGCTAAAGGAATGTTATTATACTTGAGTTACAATTCCGCAATTGGGAATCCGGGTGATATGAAAGGATGGATGATTTGGGTTGTAGTCGATTTATCAAGTCTAGGTGTACCTTACTTTGATGACTGCTCGTGGTATGATGGTCCCTTGTAAGAGGCCTTTGTAAAGGAATAATTAAGTGGTTTTATTATCGCATTAAGTTTGAAAGGAGAAATTTTGTGGATTTGACCTTAAACCATTACCCGTGCCATTGTCCCTTTTCATTTCCATTCTTGAATACTTTTGTAAAGATTGATCTTTAAGAAATCGCATACTCGTATCTTATTTCTTACGCGGATATCTTCATAACTCTCCTCTCTGCTTTGTCTCTTTCTTGCCCTCGTTATTTTCAGCGTTCCTCTCTTTTAATCTCGTGCCTGATTTTATTCTCGTGTTCTCCTTGAGATTTCTTATCGTTCCTATCTCGTTGCCGCTTCATCTTTTCCTTAGTGGATTGGATATTCCGTTTGTAAGGCTCAGAGAGTAAGAGTAATGTATTTTGGCATTCTTTAGTTAGAAGATGTGTCTTTGGATTGAGCAAAGTTCAGGTTGTATTTGATCATGAGAAATAAGACTTAAGCTCTAGGATGAATCCTAATAGTGATAATGTATCCTCTCTTGGTGATGTTAGATTCGGAGTTTGGTATTGTAGCGTTGTTTGGAGAATTGAGTTGATCATGATAATAGTTTGTTGATGTTGAGTAGTATAATGGTTGCTTGGGATATCATTTGGGAATTTGATTTCTCTAATTGGTGGATTCTAAAAGAGACTTTGCTTTAGGGTAATTGAGTTGGTACCCAAAGTTTGAGGAGTTTTGTCATCAATGAAAATCGATTCATTTTGAGTTTTAGATGAAATAGCTGATTTGAATGGTTGTTTGATTTCCAAGTGATTGGTCATTTGCGGTTTGGGATTAGTAATTCTCTTTTATTCTTAAGGAATCATAGTTTGAAATTGAGAAATGTTCGTTGCAAGCTTTGGATAATGAATGCTCGGTTGTTATAGATTATAGAGTTAGAAGGGTGAACCCATTTATCTTGAGGATTAGTAACCTCCGTAGTTTGCTAATGTGACTATTTATATTTGAGGCTTCGAGCGTAGTAATGATCGAATTAAGGATGTTAGGGCGTATTAAAGAATCATTATAATCGATAATGGATTGTGGAATTTTCCTTTTCGTGAGATCTGGGATGAGGCTAGTTGGATCTTAGATAATTATGTTTGTTACTTCGATTGTGATTGTTGTAAATAATGTTTATGGAGTTTGGCGTTTTAGGATGGTTAAAGTGTAATTGAGGTAAATTAGTTTCTCTTGAGGACTAGTTTATTTGATGGAGTTAGTGGTGTCGAACCCTTATAGATCTTCCTGCCGACTTCATCGTGATCTTCCTATCCCTAAGAATTCGATTTGTTTCGTTTTTGCGTGTTTTGTATGTATTTTGTTATCGTGATTTGTGAACTTTATGTTCGGGTCGCTCTATGTACGTGTAATGTCGTGTTATTTTGACTTTATCTTTGATAAAACCTTCGAATTTCCATATTGTATTTATAAATTAACTTTTCAAAGAAGTCTAAAGATGAATTTTGTACTCTCTTTTTGGAGAAAATGGTTTTCTTTTGCTTTTATATTTGGATTTTGCGTTTGGTTGGATGTTTGCACTTGTTATTGGAGACGTCTGATAACTAGTCCTGCACTTACTAACGTTGTTTTGAGTTTCGATTTCACTATTTCGACATTGCTTTAATTTGGATAATTAGAGTTCTCGTTCGCGACGAACATTCTTGAGATCCGTAAGTAAGTTTCACACTTATGAAAAAAAATTTTTCCTTAAACTGTTTTCGAGATGAACCTCGTTTCATAAATGTTGCCTTTGTAAAAGCTTTCTTGTTAATTTTTGAAACCGATTCTTGTCTTTGATACTTTTGTTTTCTACTCTCAAGTTTCGAGGACGAAACTTTTTAAAAGGAGGAGTGATTGTAACACCCGGAAATGTACCCTATTTTTCTAGTAGAAATATTTTACGAAATCTTTTCAGCGAATTTAAGTTTTAAATTAGCTTTTTATGTTTCGAGTCGAATTTAGAATTTCCGAGTTCGTATTTGGAATTTCTGTGATATTCCATGAAAATCCCGTCTTAAGGCGAGTTTGACTTTTCTTGACTTTTGAGTCGAGTTTGACTTTTCTTGACTTTTGAGTCGAGTTTGACTTTTCTTGACTTTTGAGTCGAGTTTGACTTTTCTTGAATTTTAAGTCGTCTTTGACTTTTCTTGAATTTTAAGTCGTCTTTGACTTTTCTTGAATTTTAAGTCGTCTTTGACTTTTCTTGAAATTTTAAGTCGTCTTTGACTTTTCTTGAAATTTTAAGTCGTCTTTGACTTTTCTTGAATTTTAAGTCGTCTTTGAATTTTCTTGACTTTGGAACCGTCTTTGACTTTCGTTGACTTTTCCACTTACTCACCCTATATATACTCCCTCATAACCTAACTCCCTCACAACTCAATCTCTTTCTTCTTCACCAAATAAACCCAAAACCTAGCCTCCATATTCTTTCAAGCTTAGATTCGTCGCTACTCCTTCGTTTCTCGCTCAAATTCACGTAAGTTCGTCTTATTCTTCCCCTCTTAGCTTCCTCTATCCGTTTTGGTAATAAAATTACCGTCTTTCTCGCTTTTTAAATTATCCGTCTTTCTCAAGGTGAATGATATTCATCTTTTATTATCTAATTGTATGTAGGTGGAGACTAGGAAGGTTTAGAAACCGTTTAAAGTCGCGAAAAGGTAACGGTGAAGGGTTACTCGGTATCATTTACGTGTTTTACATGATTTCCATGTTTAGAATTCGTATTTAGAATACAATTAGAAAGCTTAGAAATTATGATTTTTATGATGATGGTTGTTAGTTGATGATTGTTGATGATGAATATTGATTGTTGATAGTTGATAGAAGTGAATTATGAAAATTGGAAATGATAGAAATAGTGTTGTTGTTCTCGGGTGGACTCGTGCAAATTCACAGCACCGACCCTTTTTGGTATAATGCTCATATCTCCTTCGTTACTAGTTTGTTTTGGGCTTGTGACCACTCGTTGGAACCGTAAGAGGATAAGCTATCACCTCGACTTGGAATTTCTGCATTCCCATATCTAGAACTATAGTTATGACAGTTTGAAGTGAACCCTTGTTTAAGTTAGTTTCCAAAATTGTTGTTTTGGAGAGTTATCTATGTTTCTTATTTATTATGCTTCTTAAACTTGGTGTAATGCTTGGGTATCATGTATTGATTCATGTTTTGGATATATGATATTTTCCTTCGCTTGTATCACATGTTTTGTGACGGGTTTTGCTATGTCCCACTTTGAGTCGGTGTTTACAAATGTTACGGTTTGAGCACGATTTGGTCTTGTGCTTTGTACTCTCATTCCCTTGGCTACCTTCCCGTTCGTAAGGCTGGAATGTCGGAACAGAGAGGTATCCTAATGCTTAATTGCATGTGTAGTGGGCATATGACGACGTTGTTGGGAGTTGAACGCATATGACGACCGAGTCTTGGATGCGAAACGCTTTATCGCATGTCGAATCGGAACACGTTCATTCCGAGATCCTGGCCAGGTTTAGACTAGGACCGGATATTTATTATCGTCGTGCTACCAGGAGGAAATTAGTCTACATACGCGAAATGCTTTATCGTGTATGCTTTCAGGGAAATGCTTTATCCCGTGGATGCCTTTTAATCATACTTGCCATGTACACGATGCTAGTGCGTTTCATTTACCGTGAGATATGTCGTCTTGTGTCGTTCTTGAATGCGTGATTTCATGATATTGTTCATGGTCACTGCATGATTGGATACTGTCTTTGTCATGGTTCGTGAATGGATGATAATATGTTGGAATTGTGTAATCATCGCATGACTTGACTGGTATGTCTGTAGAGTCTCAATCTTATCAATCTTATACCGCTAACGGTGAGATGTAAGCCCTAGTGAGCGTATTCGATTGCCTAAGAGTGTCTTTCCCGAGTCTTTGAATAACATGATGGTTACGGATTTGATTTCCCCATGATCTTATCATTATCTATAGAATTGCCTATCTGTTCTTATCGCAACTCACATGGATATATATATATATGCATGCTTTACTTTTGTATTTCCTTCTATGTACGTTTAATGTGATATGGCTGGGAGAACCCGGAGTTACTCCCCACTGATTGTGGCGTTCATGTTTTTCATGAATGAACAGGTTGCTCGCATGGATGGCTTTTTGCTTTGACTATTTTGGGTTCGGGTGTGAGCTAGCGGGCGTTGTCCCGGGATGAAACACCTCTAGTCGTTGTTTAGCTAGTTGCTAAATCTATTTCGAAAATACCCCATCTATTTCGAAAATACCCCATCTATTTCGAAAATACCCCATCTATTTCGAAAATACCCCATCTATTTTGTAAGATCACTTCTACATGTTAACCTTTTAGAGAGACTTCGTCTCTTGGTGTGGTATAATTCGTACTTTAGTTTGTAATATATGACACTCCTCGTATTCTTTCCTTGCATGTATAAAAGTTTTTTTTTTAACTTCATATTTCCGCTATATAATTCACATGCTTGTATGTTTTATCTTTCCGCATTCGCGAGGGTTGTCACAGTTGGTATCAGAGCTTAAACGCTCCCGACGCACACACGTGAACCCTAAACTTAAATTACTTGACCTTGAAATAATAAATGAGAGATGGGTAGACTTAAGGACCTAAGGTGGTAGTCTTTGGTGTACTTGATGTTTGTTAGGTTATAACTTGTTTGTTGATTGTGTTGAGTGATGTTATGTTTGTTTGTATCTACCGTCTTAAGGTGGATCATGTGTTACTTAGAAGAAGTATCTTCTACCAAAGATTTAAAGATTGACAAGCCTAATTGAAGTGTATTTCTTCCTCATCTATGAATTCTCTCGTCCTTATTGTCTTATGCGCTTTTCCTTCTATCTAGGTGCTTCTTTCCCTTCCAACTTGTTTGCCTCTTGGAAATTTCTCTTAATAGTTCCTCCTTCTTACCATTGGTATCCTTACCTTCCTCATGTAACATTTTTATGGATGTCATACCCTTTTGTTTGTGATATAATATGCTTGGTCGGAAGGACTTGAATTTTGTGGAATATTAGTATTTGTTAGAATGAAATTGTGATTTGAGGAAAATGATGTATATTTAAATTCACCCTATATTGATGATTGGTTGTAACTCTAAGGAAAGGTAGTAAGATAAGTTTGATGATTTTAATGCTTGATGCTTGTCATGACTAATGTGTGGATAGTTCATGATATTTGATGGTGTAAGGTTGAATGAGTTGGATATGACTTCTTAACCCATTAGTAGTTTAGTCTTTTGGACTTAGAAGTTTTGTATTGTTTTAAAGACCATGCTTATGATATGTTTATTTGGTGTAAATAAGAAGTTTAGAATGATATCTTGAGGTGCAAAATGCTTTTGAGACTAAGTGACGTCTTGTGGTTTCCTATGGTGTGTTTGTAAGTGTAGGCTTGATGGAAAAGCATTTGGCTATAGTTCTTGGATTTAAAGATATGATCTTATCTTATGGTATCGGAGACTCGTTTGAAATAGTAAGGTTTCGTTGTAAGTTGAACCATATTACTTGAGGATTATAGATATGAGCGAGATTCGATGATGTGAACTATGATGGAAATACCTTGGGACGTTAATCGATGTTTTGGACTTGATGTGGTTACTGTGTTAATAATTGAACTCGTTGGGCTATATGATGTTGATAATGACGTTTTGTTCGGTTGTTCACCTTGTGGCCATAGCGAGTTGAAAGAGATTAGTTGGAGAATCCTATTGGTCTTCGGTTTTTGAAACCTTGGGAATTGGTCAAATTATGGAGGCTTGAGTTAGAGATTGTTACATGCTTGAGTTTGACAATTCCGACAATGGGAATCGTGCTTGTGTGGTGTTTGTGGGTGTGATAGAAAGGATGGATGAATTGGGTTGTAATCGATTTGTTAAATTTAGGTGTACCTTACTTTGATGATTGTGGTACGATGGTCCCTTGTAAGAGACCTTTGTTTGGGATGAGTTGCTTTACTATCACCCTAAGTCTGAAAGGAGAAACTTTGTGGATTTAATCTTAAACCATTACTCATGCCATTATTCCTTTTCATTTCCATTCTTGAATGTTTTTGTCAAGATTGATCTTTAAGAAATTGCAAGCTCGTACTTTCTTTCTTACTCAGATATCTTCATAACTCTACTATCTGCTTTGTCTCTTCCTCAACCTCGTTTTCCTTTTTTGCCTTCGCCTTTTTCATCTTATAGTAGTCTTTAGTGACGCTTCCTAATGTTCCTTGTATCATGTTCTTTTATCCCTACTCTCTTGAGAGGTAGTTTTTCTTATTAGCTAACGTAAGGGTTAGTAGGTGTGTTCTGAAGAAGTTTCGAATATGGTACCTAACCGTCCTATTAAACTAGTTTCTTGTTTAGATGATTATAAGAATTTGAGGATAAACTTAGGATGAAACTCTCCTAGTAGTTTTAGACTATGAAAGCTTAATGTTGCAATATCATTTTGAGGATCGAAATAATCATAATGATAGTTGGTAGTTGTGGTTAAGAATTTTAGTGATTCTTTAAGTGTTACTTGGGAAATTGTGGTCTTTAAATGTTGGACCCTAACGGGAATAATTACCTTGTGGAATTTGGATTGGATGACCAAACTTGAGGAATATTGTCATAAGCGAAAACCGATGTATTGAGAGTTTGGAAGAGCTAAATAAATTGAGTTACGGTCGCATTGCCCTACGATTGGCAAAAGTTAAGTGAAATGAGATTGTGTGACTAATCTCTTTTGAGGATTTGTGTTTTAACTTTTGAATATGAGAAGGTTCATTGTTAATAATTTAGGGTAATGAATTTTGGAATAAATTGGATCAAAGGATTTCATGGTAAGTCTCTTTTACCTTGTGGTTGTTAGCGGTCTTGTTTCCCTAATTATAAATATTTTGATGATGGTTTCCAATAAGAGTTTTGATGGAGCTAAGAAGATTAGAGTTCGTAATGAATCTTTCATGTGGTTGTTAGTTGTGGTGTCTACCGTGCCGATGGACCTTAGAAGATTCTAATTGGATTTGAATAATTGGGATTTGTTACTCGAAGTTTCATGATTATGAAGTATTTTTGTAGGAATTCTGATGATTGAAAATGATGAGTTGCAAAATGGGTAAATTGTATTCTCTTGAGGATTTGGTTTATCAGTAGAGTTAGTACTATCGAGTTCTTGTAGATCTTCCTGCCGATTTTATTGTCAGCTTCCTATTCCTAAGAGTTCAATTTGTTTCGTTTTTGCGTGTTTTGTATATATTTTGTTATCGTGATTTGTGAACTTTATGTTCGAGTCGCTCTATGTACGTGTAATGTCGTGTTATTTGACTTTATCTTTGATAAAACTTTCAAATTTCCATATTATATTTCTAATTTAACGTTTCAAAGAATTCTAAAGATGGTTTGTGTTCCCTCTTTTTGGAGAAAATGGATTTCTTTTACTTTTATATTTGGATTTTGCGTATGGTTGGATGTTTGCACTTGTTATTGGAGACGTCTGATAACTAGTCCTGCACTGACTAACGTTGTTTTGAATTTCGATTTCACTATTTCGACATTAATTTGATTTGGATAATTTGAGTTCTCGTTCGCGACGAGCATTCTTGTGATCCGTAAGTAAGTTTCGCACTTATGAAGAATTTTCCTTAAACCATTTTCGAGATGAACCTCGTTTCATAAATGTTTTCCCTTGTAAAAGCTTTCGTGTTGATTTTGTAAACCGATTCTTGTCCTTGATACTTTTGTTTTCTACTCTCAAGTTTCGAGGACGAAACTTTTTAAAAGGAGGGGTGATTGTAACACCCGGAAATGTACCCTATTTTTCTAGTAGAAATATTTTACGAAATCTTTTCAGCGAATTTAAGTTTTAAATTAGCTTTTTATGTTTCGAGTCGAATTTAGAATTTCAGAGTTCGTATTTGGAATTTCTGTGAGATTCCATGAAAATCCCGTTTGAAGGGGAGTTTGACTTTTCTTGACTTTTGAGTCGAGTTTGACTTTTCTTGACTTTTGAGTCGTCTTTGACTTTTCTTGAATTTTAAGTCGTCTTTGACTTTCTTGAATTTTAAGTCGTCTTTGACTTTTCTTGAATTTTAAGTCGTCTTTGAATTTTCTTGACTTTTAAGCCGTCCTTGACTTTTGTTGACTTTCCGACTCACCCTTTACTTAATCTCACACTACTCCCTTAACCTAATTTTCATTCACACAACTCAATCTTCTTCCTCCTTAAGAAATCCCCAAAACTTTCCCTCTTTGATTTCGATCTTAGAATTCGCCTAGCTCATTCGTTTCTTGTTGGAATTTACGTAAGTTCGTCTCATTCTTCTCCCCTTACCTTCCTCTATCCGTATTGATATTAAAATCATCGTCTTTCTCGCTTTTCAAGCTTTCCGTCTTTCTCAAGATGAACTTTATTCATCTTTTTACGATCTATTTGTAGGTGGTGACCTCCAAGATCCCGACAAAGACTATTTCCTTATATGAGAGGAGCTTGACGACTAGTAGAGACGCATAAAGGTAACGGTGAAGGGTTACTCGGTATCACTTACGTGTTTTACATGTTATATGCTAGAAAATCGTATTAGATTACGATTAGAAAGATTAGGATCCATGCTATGTTTAGTAAATGATGTTATATGATGAATATTGATGATATATATTGATTGTTGATGATTATTAGAAGTATATATAAGTTTTGGATTGATTTGGTTAAGTGAGCAAAGCTCACGGGTGAAGAGGTGCTCCCAGCCGGTCGACCGGCCGCCGGTCTGACCACCGGCTGGGAACACATCAGTAACTTTTTGGGAAACTTGGTTTTTGTATGATGAGGTGCTCCAGACCGGCCCACCGGCCACCGGTCCATCCACCGGCCTGGAACACATCAGTGAGTGAAGTTGGATTTTTGGTATGGTGCTCTGAGCCGGTCGACCGGCCGCCGGTCTACCGACCGGCCCAGACCTCTTTTCTCTGTTTTTGGGTTTTGCCCTGTGTTCTGAGCCGGCCCACCGACCACCGGTCCCCTGCCCGGCCTGGAACACGGCTGTGTTGTTTTTCTTTAACTTATAAAACTCGTAATTTATAATAGTTCGCATGATCCGTTTACCGTATAATTTTACGTAGTGACTTATAATATTCATGTTTTGGATATATGATATTTCATTCGCTTGTATCCATGTTTTGTGACGGTTTATGGTATGTTCCCACTTTGATTCGGTTTTTACAAATGAGTCGGTTTGAGCACTATTTTGTATTGTGCTTTGTATTCTCATTCCCTTGGCTACCTTCCCGTTCGTAAGGCTGGAATGTCGGAACGGAGAGGTATCCTACTGCTTAAATGCATGTGTTAGTGGGCATACGACGACGTTGTTGGAAGTTGAACGCTATGCGTTGATCGAACCGTCCGTCAAATGTTGTTGTGTACTTGCGAGGTGGTGTTATTTGCATGTAGCGTACCGCATGTTATGAGGCTTGAGCTGTTTTTCCGCCTCTTTCGTGAATTGATCGACCGAATTTGGGGTACTCGGCATATATATTGTAAGACCGAGTCTTGGATGCGAAACGTTTATCGC
>JAIUZE010070852.1:0-27267 GCA_022085475.1 Heliosperma pusillum | reverse complement strand
GGTGAGTAATGTTGATGAGGGAGCCGTGTAAATATAGAGGGAGTATGGAGTCGGGTTTTGAAATTGTTGTTACGGAATTGCCTCGGGTTTTATTATTATAATAAGATAATTAATTAGATATTAAGTTAATTAAATTAAATATCTAGATATTATGTTATATTAATGAAAAGAAAGGAAAATATCTAGCCCTATTAGAGGGTAGGAGAGCCGTGTGGTTTAGGTAGTAATCGGGTCTGTTTTGTAAACGGTTTGCGTAATTTTCGTTGACGGATCGATAAAGTATTAAATATCTAAGATATTATTATTAGATTAATCAAAATAATGAAAATATCCAAAAGAGAGTGGAAAAGGATGACATGGGCGTGTGACTCATGCCAAAGTTGGGTTTCGGGTTTGTTTCGGGATTTTAGATGACTCGGGAATAGTTAAATGACGTTCGGGTTAAAACCGTAAAAGTTATTCTTTAATTCCAAATAAATTCAAAACAATTATATTAAATTTTCATAAATCCAAATAAATCATAATAAAAATAAATCAAAAATATTATTTTTTTAAATAAAATATCGGTCTTCAAAATTATAAGGCGAGTCGGAAAAAATCAACGAAAGTCAAAGTTGACTTAAAAACGGGATTCTCATGGAATCTCTCAAAAATTCCAAATACGAACTCGGAATTTCAAAATTCAACTGGAAACAATAAATTCCACTTTAAAACTTAAACAGGTTGAAAAGTATTCGTAAAATATTTTCACTAGAAAAATAGGGTACTTTTCGGGTTGTTACAACTTGGTCATTTGGTGTCTGGACGAGGCATCTAAGTGGATAAAGCTAAAGTGGAAGTGGTTGAGCAATTACCGTACCCGGTGAATGTTAAAAGTGTTAGTAGTTTCCTTGGTCATGCGGGGTTCTGTCGCCGTTTTATTAAGGTTTTTTCAAAGATTGCTCAACCAATGACTAAGCTTCTCCATAAGGATGCCCCATTTGTGTTTAATGATGAGTGTGTTAAGTCTTTTGACAGGATTAAACAAGCTCTAATCTCAGCTCTAATTATTCAGTCTCCTGATTGGAATTTGCCGTTTGAGATAATTTGTGATGCTTGTGACTATGCAGTTGGGGCTGTTTTGGGGCAAAGGAAGGAGAAGATGCTACATGAAATTTACTATGCCAGTAAGACTTTGGATGATGCGCAAGTTAACTATGCTACCAGTGAAAAGGAGTTACTTGCGGTTGTCTTTGCTTTGGATACGTTTAGAGCCTATCTTGTGGGTTCTAAGGTGATAGTCTACACAAACCATGCAGCACTGAAATACTTGTTGGCTAAGAAGGAAATCAAACCTCGGCTTATTCGTTGGATCTTGTTGTTACAAGAATTTGATTTGGAGATCCGGGATAAGTCAGGTGCTGAGAATGTGGTTGCTGAGCATTTATCTCGTTTAAGGTTCGAAGGGGGAGATTCCATCCCCATTGATGATTCGTTTGCTGATGATCATCTCCTTGCCATTACCATGGAGACTCCATGGTTTGCCGATTATGCCAACTTTTTGGTTGGGGAAATTATGCCTCCGGGTCAATCTTATCAGCAAAAGAAGAGGTTTCAACACGATGTCAAGAGGTATTTTTGGGATGATCCTTATCTATTCCGGGAATATGCCGACGACATTTATCGACGATGTATTTCAGAAGGTGAGGTACATGCCATCCTTTCTCATTGTCACTCTTCTTGATATGGCGGTCATCATGGTCCCTCAAGGACATTTGATAAGGTAATGCAGTCGGGTTTTTATTGGCCAACTATTCTTAAGGATGCTACTACATTTGTCCGTTCTTGTGACGCATGTCAAAGGACGGGAAATATTCCGCAAAGGCATGAGATGCCTCAAACGGGTATTTTGGAAGTTGAAATATTTGATGTTTGGGGTATTGACTACCAAGGGCCATTACCATCTTCCCATGGTAATCACTATATTCTAGTAGCGGTAGACTATGTCTCCAAATGGGTGGAAGCCATTGCCACTCCCACTTTTGATGCCAAAGCAGTTATCAAACTGTTTCAGAATCTCATTTTCCCACGATTGGGATTCCTAGTGCTCTAATTAGCGATGGAGGAAAGCATTCAATAAACGTCATCTTAACACTTTACTGAAGAAATATGGCGTTACACATCGTCGGGGGTTAAGTTATCATCCGCGACAAGTGGTCAGGTAGAGGTTTCTAATAGGGAGATTAAGTCTATCCTTGAGAAAGCCGTGAGTAAATCTAGGAAGGATTGGAGTCGTAAGCTCGATGACACTTTATGGGCTTACATAACTGCTTTTAAGACTTCAATCGGTGCTTCTCCATACCGGTTAGTCTATGGCAAGGCGTGCCATCTACCGGTTGAACTTGAGTATAAGGCTATGTGGGCCATTAAAGAGCTTAATATGGATCCCTCACTGGCGGGTGAGAAACGACTTATGCAATTGAACGAGCTATGCAATTGCTCGGGTTTACAAGGAGAAGACCAAGAAGTGGCACGACAACATATCTTGCAGCGGGAATTTAAAATTGGTGATAAAGTATTATTATTTAACTCCCGTTTGCGTTTGTTTCCAGGTAAACTCAAGTCTAGATGGTCGGGACCATTCATAGTTAACGAGGTGAACAAGTCTAGGAGTGATAGACGCCGTCGAACTTTTCACTCTTGATAAATCACCATGACTTTGAGGTAACACGGTCGTGCGGGACCGATATAAACCAGCGCTAACCGGGAGGCAACCTGGCATTTACTTGTACTTCATTTGTAAATTTTATTTCGATTAGCTTAGTTATTAATGTTATAGTTAAATTAGATTTAGTTTGGATAGCTAATATAGTTGTGCTTTATTGAGTGCGGTGAGGGAGCGATCTAACAATTTTATCGAGTGTTTGCAGCTAATAAAAATTGGAAGTCGCTTTAATAATGAAGAACGAAAAGAAAGAAATGAGATAAGAAAAGAAAACGAGAACAACTTGTAATTTTGAGGGTTGTGACAACGTCAAATATTGTCGTGTCTAGTAGTAATTTTTAGAATCTTTCGTTCTACTTTTTACGGGTCATTAGCTATGTTTTATGTTAATTTTAGTTTTTGTAATAATGTTAGTATTTAGTATTTTAAAGTCAATTTTGAGAGTCAAATCCCGAAAGTCAATAAAAGTCAAACCCGAAAACCCGAGACCCAAAAACCCGGAACTTGAAGTGGGCTAGCAAGGAATCATCAAGGTTTGAAGACCAAGCCCAATGGGTCAATGGAAGTCAAGGCGGGGTCAATATCCATGGGGTCAACGAAAGTCAAGAAGGAAAAACAAGGCAAAAGTTGGGCAGTGCTCGACACAGCCTGCGTCGTAGGACGCAGCCTGCGTCATCTCTCAGCACGGGTTTTTCTCATTTTCTCGTCTTGTCTTTTGGAAGCCCACCTTTCAAGGCCCCTAGGTTTGCGGACCAAGGGTATAAAAGAAGATTTCTAAAGAGAGACAAGGGCATCAAGCATTCAACATACAACATCATATTTTCCTTAGAATTCTCTCTTTTTGTTCTTCAAGTTTGGCTTTTGTAATGGGTTTTTACTTAGAAATTGGTTGTATTATGAAGACTATGGGTAGCTAATTTTCTCATGCTTAGTGTAATTTGAACAAGTTCTTCCCTTTTAGCATTGTAAGACTCTTTAATCCTTCCTTCTCTATTTAATTCCATCTTCCTTTGTTTGAATTTCATTGTTGAATGAATTGTTGTTAAGACTAACCATCTTAGTAATTGTTTGTTTGATTAAATTGCTTTGTCTTGATGAATTTGGTTGATTTGTCTTGATATTTGTTGAAGCAAATTGAAAGATTGTAACTTTGGTTTAAAAGTTGGAATCTTTTGAGTGGAATTTGGTTTATTGTGTATTTATGACATGGTTTAATGTTTTATTACATGATTCTAGCATGCTTCTTTGGTTTTGTGCTTAAAGATTGCATCTTTATTTATGCTTATGTTTTAATAAGTATGGGTTTAGTTGTATTGAGTCATTTATGGATGGTTTAATTCATTGGTGGCTAGTTTTTGGAAGTTTGTAATAGATAATTAGAGAAAGGAAGGAAAAAAAGGTCTTTATTTTGTTAATTGTAGGGGAACTTGGGATAATTGCACTAAGTTGTTTCTCCTTATTTGAATATTTGAGTATTTAGTTAGTGTTGGTGATTTTTAGGCTTGATAATCTTTTCTCATGAAAAACTCTCTTCCTATTTGTTATCTACATGTTTACCATTGTGAATATCATAGTTTGTAAGTAATTTAAGTCTTTGTTTCAATTAGTGTTTTAATTTGTGGTTGGATTAATTAATTTGTTTAATCGGTTTATAGCAAGAGTCTAGATTAGATTTTTAGCATTCATCGCCTTCCCTTGGGTTCGATCCTTGTCTTACCCTTACTACCCTTTACTTAGGTTGGTTTGAGTCTAGATTCGGTTTTATAAATTGTTATTTGCCATAGCTAATTTGTGGAATTAACGACCCCATAAAATAGCTCGTCAGGTTGCTCGATCGAGCATAGCTGCTTGCTCGATGTAGTTATTCAACCATCTAATTCATCCAGCAATCGAGCAAATTAAAAAAACTGAAAATTTGGGTTGCTCGATCGAGCAGCCTGACTTGCTCGATCGAGTCGCCCGGTTCAGACCGGCCCCGAGGCTCAAAAGTCAGGTTTTCCCCAATTTCTATTTCATTCTTCTTCATTATTTAGGCTCCTTCTTTCTTCCCTCACCCATATTCTCTTCAATCACTCATTCCAACTCACTCAAATCGTTAAGTCATCATCATAATAGCATCAACAATCATCTTTCTACCTATTTTAAGTGCAATTTGTGAAGAAATTGGTGTGTTTGCTCTCTTATCTTGCCCAAAACGTGATTTAGGGTTTGCTTCTTATTTCTTTAATTTTGTGCTTCTAATTCATTGTTTGTTGCTTCCTTGCTTCATTAGTTAGTAATTAATCACTATTACATTGCTAATTGCTCCGTCTTTCTTGCGTTTTAGACTCAAAATTTGATTTTTTTTGAATTAGGGTTTGCTAATCCGTGTTTTTGAGCATATAATTGTGTTTTTGTGTTTTATTTATTTCAAATAGCCATGTCTAGACAAGTAGGAACTAGCAAGCGTTGTATGGAAGCCCGTCTAGTTCGACAACCCCAAGTAGAAGCGATTCCTAGTAATCTCACTAACCCTTGGATCGTCTTCAGCACTACTGCGACTGATCACCATCATCATCATCATCATCATCATCATTATCATCCCTCTGAACAGCACCAGAAGAAGAAGCCCGAAATGGGTCACCAAACCCACCAACTGGAGCATCCGGTCGGATAGGAGTATACCAAGAACGACCCAGGCAACCATAATCGTGACTAAAATCCTGGGAAAACTGCTGAGGAGTCACCCCATAATTATCAAACACACCAGTCTCATCACCCGGACCTCGGTAGTAGCTCGGCGGAGTCCAACCAGCAGTGGCATTAAGATCAGTCCGCATAAGGTTCTCCCAAAGTCCCCTCATCACCAAATCATTGTTAATTCCTTGGTGAATCCTAATCTCCCTCTCCAAAGCCGGATCATAGGTGTAAGCAGGTGGAGATTAAGAGTAAGGAGCTGGGTTGGGTGCAAACTGTGGAGCCGGGGTGGTGGTAGTCTGAGCTGTAACACCCGGAAATGTACCCTATTTTTCTAGTGAAAATATTTTACGGATACTTTTCAGCAAATTTAAGTTTTAATATAGAATTTTATGTTCCGAGTCGAATTTAGAATTTCCGAGTTCGTATTTGGAATTTCCGCGAGATTCCATGAGAATCCCGTCTTAAGGCGACTTTGACTTTTCTTGACTTTTCCACTTAAATATCTCATACTACCTCTTTAATCTATTTTTCTTACACAACTCAAACATCAACTTACTTCATCACTAAGAAACCCAAAACCCTTTTCTTCCATAATCTTTCCAAGCTTAGATTCATCGTATCTCATTCGTTTCTGGCTCAAATTCACGTAAGTTCGTCTTATTCTTCCCCTCTTATCTTCCTCTATCCATATTGGTAATAAAATTACCGTCTTTCTCGCTTTTTAAATTATCCGTCTTTCTCAAGGTGAATGATATTCATCTTTTATTATCTAATTGTATGTAGGTGGAGACTAGGAAGGTTTAGAATCGATTAAAGACGCGTAAAGGTAACGGTGAAGGGTTACTCGATATAATTTACGTGTTTTACATGCTTTATATGCTAGAATTCGTATTAGATTACGATTAGTAAGTTTAGGAATTATGTTATGGATGATGATTGTTGTTATTTGATGATTTTTGATGATGAATATTGATTGTTGATAGTTGATAGAAGTGAATTATGAAAATTGGAAATGATAGAAATGGTGTTTGTTGTTCTCGGGTGGAATGGTGCTCTTGGCCGAAGGACCGGCTGCCGGTTCAGTGCCCGGCTGGGAATTCACTACACCGACCCGTTTTCGTAGAATGATCATATCTCCTTCGTTACTTGCTTGTTTTAGGCTTGTGACCATTCGTTGGAACCGTAAGAGGATAAGCTATCACCTTGACTTTGAATTTCTGCATTTTCATATCTAGAACTCTAGTTATGACCGTTTGAAGTGGACCCTTGTTTTAGTTAGTTTCCAAACTTGGTTTTTGTGTGTAGTTGTGCTCCGAGCCGGGGTACCGGCCGCCTCCCTCCACACCGGCCTGGAACACGGCTGTGTTTTCCTCCTATAATTTCTAAAACTCGTAATTTATAATAGTTCGCATGATTCGTTTATCGTATAATTTTACGTAGTGACTTATAATATTCATGTTTTGGATATATGATATTTCTTCGCTTGTATCACATGTTTTGTGACGGTTTTTGCTATGTCCCACTTTGAGTCGGTTTTTACAAATGATACGGTTTGAGCACTATTTTGTCTTGTGCTTTGTACTCTCATTCCCTTGGCTACCTTCCCATTCGTAAGGCTAGAATGTCGGAACGGAGACGTATCCTACTGCTTAATTGCATGTGTAGTGGGCATACAACGACGTTGTTGGGAGTTGAACGCATTGCGTTGATCGACCCGGCCGTCAAATGTTGTGTACTTGCGAGGTGGTGTTATTTGCATGTAGCGTACCGCTTGTTATGAGGCTTGAGCTCTTTTCCGTCTCTTTCGTGAATGTCGACCGAATTTGGGGTACTCGGCGTCTATGATTGACCGAGTCTTTGATGCGAAACGTTTATCGCATGTCGAATCGGAACACATTATTCCGAGAGTCTAGCCAGGTTTTAACTAGGACCGTATTATTATCGTCGTCCTACCGGAGGAAATTTGTGCACATATACGAAATGTAGCATCGTGTATGAGTTCAGGGAAATGCTTATCCCGTGGATGCCTGTTAATCATACTTGCCATGTACACGATGCTAGTGCATTTCATTTACTGTGAGAGATGTCGTCTTGTGTCGTCTTTGAATGCGTGATTTCATGATATTATACATGGTCATTGCATGATTGGGCACCGTTAATGTATTGGTTCGTGAATGGATGATAATATGTTGGGTTTATTGTGATCATCCCATGACTTGGCATGGTATGTTTGTCGAGTCTCAATCTTATCATACTTATACCGCTAACGGTGAGATACAAGCCCTAGTGAGCGTATTCGGTTGCCTAAGAGTGTCTTCCCCGAGTCTTTGAATAACATGATGGATTCGGATTTGTATTCCATATGTTCTTATCATTATTTATCGAATTGCCTATTTATTCTTATCGTATCTCACATGTATATCTATATGTATGCATGTTCTACTTTTGTATTTCCGTCTATGTACGTTTAATGTGATATGGCTGGGAGAACCCGGAGTTACTCCCCACTGATTGTGGCGTTCATGTTTTTCATGAATGAACAGGTTGCTTGCATTGATGGCTTTTTGCTTATGCTATTTTGGGTTCGGGTGTGAGCTAGCGGGCGTTGTCCCTGGATGAAACACCTCTAGACGTTGTTTAGCTAGTTGCTAATTACTTTGTCTTTTGTTAACACTTTGAGAGACTACGTCTCTTGTGGTATTTTTATTTAGTTTGTAATATTTTGACCCTCCTCGTATTTTTATATCTTGCATGTATAAAGGTTTTTAAAATACCGTATTTCCGCTATATAATTCACATGCCTGTATGTTTTATTTTCCGCATTCGCGAGGGTTTTCACCAGTTTGGTATCAGAGCTTTAATCGCTATCCCGACCACACACGTGACCCTAAACTAAAACTACTTGACCTTGAAATACTAAAGAGAGATGGGTAGACTTAAGGACCTAAGGTGGTAGTCTTTGGTGTACTTGATGTTTGTTAGGTTCTAACTTGTTTGTTAATTGTTTTGAGTGATGTTATGTTTATTTATATCTACCGTCTTAAGGTGGATCATTGTGTTACCTAGAAGAAATATCCTCTACCGAGGATTTGAAGATTGTCAAGCCAAATTGAAGTGTATTTCTTCCTCATCTATGATTTCTCTCGTCCTTATTGTATTATGCTCTCTTCCTTCTATCTAAGTTCTTCTTCATCATCTAATTTTTTTCTCCCCTTGGAGATTACTCTTGTTACTTCCCTCCTCCTTATCATTTGGTATCCTTACCTTCCTCATGTAACATTTTTATGGATGTCATACCCTTTTGTTTGTGGTATATTATGCTTGGTCGGAAGAACTTTGAATTTTGTGGAATATTAGTGATTGTTAGAATGAATTTGTGATTTGAGGAAAATGGTGTAGATCTAAATTCACCCTATATTGATGATTGGTTGTAACTCTAAGGAAAGGTAGTAAGATAAGTTGATGATTTTAATGCTTGACGCTTGTCATGACTTGTGTGTAAATAGTTCATGATATTCGATGGTGTAAGGTCGAATGAGTTGGCTATGACTTCTTAACTCATTAGTAGTTTAGTCTTTTGGACTTAGAAGTTTAGTATTGGTTTGAAGACCATGCTTATGATATGTCTATTTGGTGTAAATAAGAAGTTTTGAATGATATCTTGAGGTGCGAAATACTTTTGAGGTTAAGTGACGTCTTGTGGTTTCCTTTTGTGTGTTTATGAGTATAGGCTTGGTGGAAAAGCTTTTGGCTATAGTTCTTGGATTTAAATATATGATCTTACCTTATGGTATCGGAGACTCGTTTGAAGTAGTAAGGTTTCGTTGTAAGTTGAACCATATTACTTGAGGATTATGATGTGAGTTATGATGGAAATACCTTGGGACGTTAATGATGATGTTTGACTGGATGTTGTACTTTGTTAATAATGAACTCGTGGGCTATATGAGTTGAAGATGACCGAGTATAAAGGAGTATTTGTTAGTCCTTCAGTTAAAGAAACCTTTGAGGTTGTGTTGAATATTTGAGCTAAAGGAATGTTACTATATTTGAATTGCAATTCCGCAATTGGGATTACGTGTTATATGAAAGGATGGATGAATTGGGTTGTAATCAATTTGTTAAATCTAAGTGTACCTTACTTTGATGATTTGTGGTACGAGGGTCCCTTGTAAGAGACCTTTGTTATTGAGATGATTTGCTTTGCTATCGCCCTGAGTTTGGAAAGAAAATTTTGTGGATTAAACTTTAAACCTTTACTCGTACCTTTATCCCTTTCTATTTCTTTTCATGCAAGTTCCTACTAAGCCCGATTCCTAGGAAATTGTTTTCTCTTATCTTTTCCTTTTCTTGGCTATCTTCATAACTATATCTATCCAATATCAAGCTTTTGGCTCCCTGCCTCTAGCGTTCCTCTAATTTTCGTCCGATCTTATCGCGTTCTTGTTTCCCTCGAAATCTCCTATCGTTTCCAATGTCATGGTGTCATTGTCTTTCCTCTGGTGAGATGATTAGGTTGTTAGCTAGCTTCGTGTTGATTTTGATCATGACTAGGATTGGGATTTAAACCTTAGGATGAATCTGTTGGTGGTATTGTACTCTCTTGGTGGCTTCATTTATTGAGCTTGCTAGTGTAGTGCTATTTTGGGAATCAAGTTGAACGAGATGATATTCGTTGTTGTGGAGTATTATATCGGTTGCTTGGGATATCATTTGGGAATTAGATGTCTCTAATTGGTGGATTCTAAAAGAGACTTTGCTTTCGGGTAATTGAGTTGGTACCCAAACTTTGAGGAGTATTGTCATAAATGAAAATCGATTCATATTGAGTTTTAGATGAACTATATGAATTGAATGGTTGTCTGATTGCCAAGTAATTGGCCATTTGTGGTTTGGAATTAGTAATTCTCTTTTATTCTTAAAGAATCGTAGTTTGAGATTGAGAAATGTTCGTTGCAAGCTTTGAATAGTGAGTGCTCAGTTGTTATGGATTATGGAGTTAGAATGGTGAACCCATTTATCTTGAGGATTGGTAACCACCATAGTTTGCTAATGTGACTATTTATATTTGACGCTTCGAGCGTAGTAATGATCGAATTAAGGATGTTATGGCGTATTAAAGAATCCTTATAATCGATAATGCACTACTACAAAAACAGGCTATGACAACGGTTAAAAACCGTTGTGATAGCCTGTTTTTACCGGGAACAGTATTAAACCTTTGTTTTACCGGGAACATTCAGGAGGGTATTGATAATATTATCACATACATTTTTCTCAATGTGCATGAAATCGAGGCAATGCCTGACCTCCAGGTCAGGCCAATATGGAAGTTTATCAAAAAATATGGATCTTTTCTTATACCCACGAGTAGACAATTTAGAGCCGTTCTTCTTCCCATATTTTATCTCTATATGCTTTACTTTCTGATAAACTTCATGCCCACTCAAAATTCTAGGAGGTTGACGATGTTCTTGACGTCCATTAAATGCTTTCTGCTGCTTGCGATAACAATGGTCAGGATCCAAGCCCCTCCTATTTCCCAAATACACATACTTATGAGAACACTTCAAGTATTCAGACTCGATATCCTCCCCACACAATGGACATGCCTCTTTCCCATGCACCGTATGCCCAGAAAGGTCGCCATAAGCCGGATAGTCGGTTATTGTACACAATAACATCGCTCTCAAATTGAAAGTTTCATTCCTATATGCATCAAATACTTCTATCCCACTATCCCACAAAATTCGCAAATCATCTAAAAGAGGTTCCAAATAGACATCTATATTATTTCCAGGTTGTTTAGGGCCGGAAATTAACAACGACAACATCAAGTACTTTCTTTTCATGCACACATATGGAGGTAAGTTGTATATTGCCAACACTACTGGCCAAGTACTATGTTGGGTACTCATGTTTCCATGTGGGTTCATTCCATCAGTGGACAGCGCTAGACGTAAGTTTCTAGGTTCAATGCCGAAATCAGGATACTTAGCGTCGAACGATTTCCATTGCATACCATCTGCCGGGTGTCTTAGCTTCCCATCATTTATTCTTCCAGTTTCATGCCAAGTTAACATTTTTGAATCATTGCTATTCGCAAACATCC
Organism: Heliosperma pusillum; assembly: GCA_022085475.1. Lineage (NCBI taxonomy): Eukaryota > Viridiplantae > Streptophyta > Magnoliopsida > Caryophyllales > Caryophyllaceae > Heliosperma > Heliosperma pusillum. The sequence goes on along the minus strand of JAIUZE010070852.1, from coordinate 15,772 downwards.
TTATGAATCTTGGTATCACTGGAAAATACCATAACACCTTAGCCGGGATCCCTTCCTTATCCTTATAACGCCACTCAAAACAAACCGGACAATTGGTTAAGTTTTGATATAATTTTCGATACAAAACGCAATCATTTGGACATGCATGTATTTTCTCATATTTCATACCCACCCCTCTAATTAGTTTTTTAGCCTCATATGTCTTAACGGGAAGAACATTACCATCTGGAAGCATGTCGTTTATCAAGGCTAATAAACTAGTGAAACATGTGTCACTAACCCCATTTGCCCCCTTGATATTATACAACTTCACCACAGCCGACATCTTTGTGTACTTACAACCAGGGTATAGAGGCGCTTCAGACTCACACAACTTCTTATACATGTTGTCAAGGTCATCCAAATTAATGTTTTCATCTTCAAAAGCATTTGATTCATCATCTTTTTCTTCATTATCTGTAGACCCAACATTCAACTCGTCTGCTTCCAACTCAACATACTCGGCAAACTCGGGATCATCAGTTATCCTTTCGTATACCTCAAGATCATCTTCTTCAAAATTATTATCTTCCTCTAATGATTCCCCATGAAAAATCCAACGGGTATAGGATCGACTAAAACTATACTTTTCTAGGTGAATTTTAACGTCCGGAATAGCCATATACCTAATATTACCACATCTTTCACAAGGGCATGGAATACTAGAAGAACCATTCAAATTGTTCGCAACGACTTCATAAAATTCAGCTAAACCATCCTTATAGTTTGGGTCACTCATATTCGCAGCATTCATCCAAGTTCGAGTCATTTATCTACATTCGTAGTATATATAGTAAGCCAAGTAATTCAGAAAATCCAACTAATTAAAACTAATTCAATAATAAGCCAACTAATTCAGAAAATGCAATGTATAAGGCAACTAATTCACAAATAAACGAAATTCAGGAAATCAATAAAGAAAAATTATTAGAATACCTGATTAATAAGAAATAGCAGACGGAGATGATGACAAAGAGACGATCAGGAAATCAATAAATTATTAGTGTTTGTGGTTTTGTGATGCAGTATAATCGCTTTGTGTTTGTGTTTTTGTGTTGCAGTACAGTATTATTAGTGTTCTGTGTTTTTTTCATCTTTATTAAAAGTATTGACAACGGTTAATATTCATATTCACCGTTGTTATTAGGTTACCTATTTACAACGGTTAACAAAGTTAAATCCGTTGTTACAACTAACAACAACGTCCAACAAAATCATATCCGTTGTTATTAATTTAAGCCAAATAATGCGCCAAATTAATAACACATTATAACAACGGGTTTTTCATACCCGTTGTTATTAATTTTCATTATTTCGCGCTAAATTAATAACAACGGATATAGAATAAACTGTTGTTATTAGTAAATTTATTTACAACGGTTATTTTAGTTCACGCCGTTGTTAAAACTAATAACAACGTTCGAAAAACTAACACCGTTGTTATTAGGTTTAATAAAATTCCGCGGAAAAATAATTATCCATTCCACAACGGTTTTTCTTTATTTTCATGAGTATGCGTTGTTGATGGGGCGTTGTTATTGCCTGTATTTGTAGTAGTGATGGATTGTGGATTTTCCCTTGTAGTGAGACTTTGGATGAGGCTAGTTGAATCTTAGATATTTATGTTTCTTGCTTTGATTGTGTTTTGACTTTCGAGGATGAGAAAGTTCATTGTAATGAATTTTGAAGTAAATTGGATTAAAGGATTTCATGGTAAGTCCTTTACTTTGTGGTTGTTAGCGATCATGTTTCCATAGATAAATATTTTGTTGGTAGTTTCTAGTAAGAGTTTTGATGAAACTAAGAAGATTAGAGTATGTAATGAATCTTTCATGTGGATTGTTAGTTGTGGAGTCTACCGTGCCGATGGACCTTAGTAGATTCTAATTGGATTCGAATAATTGGGATTTGTTACTCGAAGTTTTGTGATTATGGAATATTTTTTGTAGGATTTCTGATGATTGAAAATGATGAGTTGCAAATTGGGTAAATTGCATTCTCTTGAGGATTTGGTTTATTAGTAGAGTTAGTGATGTCGAATTCTTGTATATCTTCCTGCCGACTTTATTTTAATCTTCCTATCCCTAAGAGTTCGATTTGTTTTGTTTTTGCGTGTTTTGTATATATTTTATTATCGTGATTTGTGAACTTGATGTTCGAGTCGCTCTATGTACGTGTAATGTGTTCGTATTTTGATTGTGTCTTTGATAAAACTTTCAAATTTCCATATTATATCTCTAATTTAACGTTTCAAAGAAGTCTAAAGATGGTTTGTGTACCCTCTTTTAGGAGAAAATGGATTTCTTTTGCTTTTATTTTTGGATTTTGCGTTTGGTTGGATGTTTGGACTTGTTATTGGAGACGTCTGGTGACTAGTCCTGCACTTACTAGCACTTGTTTGATTTTCGATTTTACTATTTCGACTTTGATTTGGTTTTGATAGCTAGAGTTCTCGTTCGCGACGGGCACTCCTGTGATTCGTAAATAAAGTTTCACAGTTATGAAAAAAAAATTCCTTAAACCGTTTTTGAGAAGAACATCATTTCATAAATGTTTTCGCTTATAAAAGTTTTCATATTAATTTTGAAAACCGATTCTTGTTTTTGATACTTTTATTTCCTACTCTCAAGTTTCGAGGACGAAACTTTTTAAAAGGTGGGGTGATTGTAACACCCGGAAATAAACCCTATTTTTCTAGTGAAAATATTTTACGGATACTTTTCAGCAAATTTAAGTTTTAATATAGAATTTTATGTTCCGAGTCGAATTTAGAATTTCCGAGTTCGTATTTGGAATTTCCGCGAGATTCCATGAGAATCCCGTCTTAAGGCGACTTTGACTTTTTCTTGACTTTTCCACTTAAATATCTCATACTACCTCTTTAATCTATTTTTCTTACACAACTCAAACATCAACTTACTTCATCACTAAGAAACCCAAAACCCTATCTTCCATAATCTTTCCAAGCTTAGATTCATCGTATCTCATTCGTTTCTGGCTCAAATTCACGTAAATTCGTCTTATTCTTCCCCTCTTATCTTCCTCTATTCATATTGGTAATAAAATTACCGTCTTTCTCGCTTTTTAAATTATCCGTCTTTCTCAAGGTGAATGAAATTCATCTTTTATTATCTAATTGTATGTAGGTGGAGACTAGGAAGGTTTAGAATCAATTAAAGACGCGTAAAGGTAACGGTGAAGGGTTACTCGATATCATTTACGTGTTTTATATGATTTCTATGTTAGAATTCGTATTAGATTACGATTAGTAAGTTTAGGAATTATGTTATGGATGATGATTGTTGTTATTTGATGATTTTTGATGATGAATATTGATTGTTGATAGTTGATAGAAGTGAATTATGAAAATTGGAAATGATAGAAATGGTGTTTGTTGTTCTCGGGTGGAATGGCGCTCTTGGCCGAAGGACCGGCTGCCGGTTCAGTGTCCGGCTGGGAATTCACTGCACCGACCCTTTTTCGTAGAATGATCATATCTCCTTCGTTACTTGCTTGTTTTGGGTTTGTGACCATTCGTTGGAACCGTAAGAGGATAAGCTATCACCTCGACTTGGAATTTCTGCATTTTCATATCTAGAACTCTAGTTATGATCGTTTGAAGTGGACCCTTGTTTTAGTTAGTTTCCAAACTTGGTTTTTGTGTGTAGTTGTGCTCCGAGCCGGGGTACCGGCCGCCTCCCTCCACACCGGCCTGGAACACGGCTGTGTTTTCCTCCTATAATTTCTAAAACTCGTAATTTATAATAGTTCGCATGGTTCGTTTATCGTATAATTTTACGTAGTGACTTATAATATTCATGTTTTGGATATATGATATTTCAATTCGCTTGTATCACATGTTTTGTGACGGTTTTTGCTATGTCCCACTTTGAGTCGGTTTTTACAAATGATACGGTTTGAGCACTATTTTGTCTTGTGCTTTGTACTCTCATTCCCTTGGCTACCTTCCCGTTCGTAAGGCTGGAATGTCGGAACGGAGAGGTATCCTACTGCTTAAATGCATGTGTTAGTGGGCATACGACGACGTTGTTGGGAGTTGAACGCTATGCGTTGATCGACCCGGCCGTCAAATGTTGTGTACTTGCGAGGTGGTGTTATTTGCATGTAGCGTACCGCTTGTTATGAGGCTTGAGCTCTTTTCCGCCTCTTTCGTGAATTGTCTACCGAATTTGGGGTACTCGGCGTCTATGATTGACCGAGTCTTGGATGCGAAACGTTTATCGCATGTCGAATCGGAACACGTTATTCCGAGAGTCTGGCCAGGTTTAGACTAGGACCGTATTATTATCGTCGTCCTACCGGAGGAAATTAGTGCACATATACGAAATGTAGCCTCGTGTATGAGTTCAGGGAGATGCTTATCCCGTGGATGCCTGTTAATCATTTACCGTGAGAGATGTCGTCTTGTGTCGTCTTTGAATGCGTGATTTCATGATATTATTCATGGTCATTGCATGATTGGGCACCGTCAATGTATTGGTTCGTGAATGGATGATAATATGTTGGATTTATTGTGATCATCGCATGAATTGGCATGGTTTGTTTGTCGAGTCTCAATCTTATCAAACTTATACCGCTAACGGTGAGATGCAAGCCCTAGTAAGCGTATTCGGTTGCCTAAGAGTGTCTTCCCCGAGTCTTTGAATAACATGATGGTTTCGGATTTGATTTCCACATGATCTTATCATTATATATTGGATTGCCTATCTATTCTTATCGTAACTCACATGTATATCTATATATGCATTATTTTACTTTTGTATTTCCTTATATGTACGTTTAATGTGATATGGCTGGGAGAACCCGGAGTTACTCCCCACTGATTGTGGCGTTCATGTTTTTCATGAATGAACAGGTTGCTTGCATGGATGGCTTTTTGCTTATGCTATTTTGGGTTCGGGTGTGAGCTAGCGGGCGTTGTCCCTGGATAAAACACCTCTAGACGTTGTTTAGCTAGTTGCTAATTACTTTGTCTTTTGTTAACACTTTGAGAGACTACGTCTCTTGTGGTATTTTTATTTAGTTTGTAATATTTTGACACTCCTCGTATTTTTCTATCTTGCATGTATAAAGGTTTTTTAAAATACCGTATTTCCGCAAATTATTTCACATGCTTGTATGTTTTATATTTCCGCATTCGCGAGGGTTGTCACATGAGCAGAAGTAGATGGGGTGATCCGCCGACGAGGTCGACGGTTCTCGGCCAAAGTAAAAACAATCTCAGGTGGAACCACATAAGAACGAGGAAGAGGGGTAGGTCCAGCCTGAGGATCATGGGTGGGTAACCGCTCTGTAGAAGTTAGATGGTTATCCCTATCGGGAAGAGCTATCCACTGGGTTCCCCGTACTCGCCACTGAAATCTAGCGTTCCCTAACGCGTTAATCCAGTATAGTGTGTGGCGTAGGTACTCCTCGTCTACTCTAGGGGCATGAAGCGGGGTCATTGGTGTGTATCTACGGTCGCCCCCAAACCTAGTAAGTCTCCTAGCCAACCTAGTGACCAAGGCACCACAGTCTAAAGAATGCTGGGTAGGGGAAGTGATCCTCCAGAAAGCAAAGCACACCAAACCGACCGGATTGAAATACAAATCATTCTCATGCTTGGGGGTGAGGGTAGAAGCAAGTAACAAAACCTCATGAGAATTAAGCTTACTAAGGCCTTCCTAGCAAATAAAACGAGGCTAAAGAAACGCAAAAACAACCTCAAACAAGGATGATGTACATCATTCACCGCCATAGCGTTAACACGTGCCTTAGGAAGACCAGTAAATAAACGAAAATATTCAACGGCTTGAAAGCCGGAAGGAATAGCAATAAAAGAATCATCGTCACCGACAGAAAGACCCAAATGATTTCCCAATTCGGCATACGTCAACACAAAATCTCGATTAAGCAACCTAAAAGACAACTTTCATTGGTCTCGTCCCAATCATAGGAACTGAAAAATTCTAGTGTCAAAGGTCGGTATGAAAGCTCGTTAAGAGAATATAGCCCACCAAACCCGATCCGGTGAAACATATCAAACATGGCATTCCCAAAACCGAGTAAGTCAAGAACTTTGGGGCACACACAATGAGTAGGGTCCATAGGACGACCCATAAGCAAAGAAAAGCGGTAGTGCTGCTCTTGTGTGTTGAAAATGATCCAAGGGTAATCAGGGTTACTCGGAATCGCTTCTACTTCGGGTTGTCGAACAAGACGGGGTGCTCTACGACGTTTGCTAGTTCCTTCTTGTCTAGACATGCTAATTGAAGTAAAAAAAAACACACAAACACAACTATATGTTCAAAAAGACGGATTAGCAAACCCTAACTCGAAAAAAAAAATTCAAATTTGAGTCTAAAACGCAAGAAAGACGGAGCAATTAGCAATGCAAGAGTGAATAATTACTAAATAACAAAGCTAGGAAGCAACAACAATGAATTAGAAGCACAAAATTGAAGAAATAAGAAGCAAACCCTAGATTCACGATTTGGGCAAAATAACGGAGCAAGAACACCAATTTCTTCACAAATTGAACTTAAAACAAGTGAAATAATGATTGTTGATGCTAGATTGATGATTAAATGATGTGAATGAGTTTTCTTGAGGTTTATCAAGAGAGTATGGGTGAGGGAGAAGAAGAGTGCCGAAAAAATTGAAGAAGAATGAGAAAAGATTAAGAAAACCTGCTATTTAGTGGCGTCAGACCGGTCGGACTGGACCCGACTCGATCGAGCAGGTCAGATCTGCTCGATCGAGCAACCAAAAATTTCCAGATTTTTCGCCTTTGCTCGAGTGGCTGATGTTGGTATGCATGAAAACTCGATCGAGTAAGTCATGATTCTCGATCGAGCAACCTATGATTTTCACGTCCACGTCTTCCACTTGTTTTCTTTTCTTTTCTTCTTTCTTTCTTCTCTTTTCTTTTCTTTTCGTTCGTCATTATTAAAGCGACTTCCAATTGTATTAGCTGCAAACACTTAATATAATTGTTAGATCGCTCCCTCACCGCACTCAAGAAAGCACAACTATATTAACTATCCAAACTAAATCGAATTTAACTGTAACATTAATAACTAAGCTAATCGAAATAAAATTTACAAAGGAAATACAAGTAAATGTCGGGTTGCCTCCCGGTTAGCGCTAATTTATAACGGTCCCGCACGATCGTGGTACCTCAAAGTCATGGGGATTTATCAAGAGTGAAGAGGTCTACGGCCTCTATTACTCCTATTAATGCTCCATCGTAGTAGATCTTCAAGCGTTGACCATTGACTTTGAAAATCTCACCCTTGTCGGTTTGTAGTGAAACCGACCCAAACTTGTTTACCTCGGTAACTGTGAACGGTCCCGACCATCTGGACATGAGTTTACCTGGAAACAAACGCAAACGGGAGTTAAATAATGATACTTTATCACCAATTTTAAATTCCCGCTGCAGGATATCCTTGTCATGCCATTTCTTTGTCTTCTCCTTGTAAACCTGAGCACTATCATAGGCATGCAATCGAAACTCATACTGTTATACGATTTAGCTCGATTTCTATACGATTTATGCACTTTGTTAAGTGATTAACGAGCTAATACTGCTATTCTAGTTGTTTTGCGTGTTTTGACTCGTTTTATAGAAATGAAGCGGTTTTGCTATATTTTCCTACTTTATGGAGCAAAGACACTAGGATACGAATTTTCAAGGAATTGATGATAGCCAGTTCACAATTTCATTACAATTCCGCTACATCTTTCCTCGAATGGACTCAATTTGGATTTTGGCTTTGGACTTTAAGAAGAAAACTCAACCCAAGTCAAGATAAGATCAGCCCAAGCCCAATTCCGTAATACATTGACCAAAGACTAAGGCATAGGATTCCGTGCCTAAGATGAAAAGACGTAAAATCCGACTTACACAAAAACCCGATCGGATTGCCTGTTACCCGATCGGGTATTTCTGCAAGAAGACGTTACTTGGCTCTTCTTCAATCCGAGCTTAAATGGGAGGTTTAATACATTGACTAGGGTACGAATAAGCAAGAGGATCAGCAGCCATGCAGCCTTATAAAAGCCAATGATCATCCAAGCATAAAAACACACAATCTTACAATAATCTAATAATCTATTATCACTTCTTTTAGCACACTTTCTTACAAGTTTTTATAGTTTTCTTAGTATTTCTCTAGTGTTTACTTAGCTTTTGTTTTTGGGTATTTGTTCTTACTTTCATTCTTATATACTCATTTTCCTTATCGGTAATTCTCTAATCTTATTTACTTATGCAATTTTAACCACCACGAATTATAATCTCATTAGTATCATTTTCACAATATTGTTGTTAGTAGGAAATCAACCTAAAATCAATTTAGTTAAAACCAAAGTATTATTTAGCATGTCACATTACAATTTACCTAATCATATGATCCTTAAAAATATCATTAGAATGCTTGTTGACATAATCACCATAATCACTTTAGTGCTTACATTTCGTGGTCTAATTTCATATATCTTTTTCTTGCTAATCTACTTAATCACATAATCACATAGATTAGATTAATTCTAATATTGTAAAATTATTATTGTGTAAATAAAATAAATAGAGTTGTAATATTTGAAATGATTTACGAGTTAAATGAATTATAAGAAGAGTAGTTACCAATTGAACCGTCTAAATTGTTTCTTCCTTTGGTCGTGTCAAATTCTATAACTTTGTTTAGTGGCCATAAGCAATTGTTTGTATTAGTCATTTCTATCTTTATGACGAGAGTTGGGATAGGAATTAGGACTATCAATAGGGGTTTAGTGACTTAACCATGCTGAAAGGACGTTAGGACCCACTAAAAGGTCGGTACGAATCCGGAAGGAATATACCGCTACAAGGCCTAGACAATCATAAGTAATTCTAATATTGGTATCTATGAAACTTTTAACTAGTTTTACATGTATTTCTCTTTCACTATATCAACTTGATTAGTTAGTTTAATTTATCGTTTTAGATAGTTTATTTTATTGTCTTTTTATTTCTGTTATTAGATAGTTTACTTTATCGTTATCTAGTTAGTTTATCGTCTTTTTATTTCCGTTCCTAGATAGTTTTTATTATTGTTATTCTCTGGTTAATTAGTTTAGATAGTTAGATTTTCAATATTCATTTAAATACCGTCTCTAGTTAGAAATTAGTTGTCAATATTCGGATTAGAGGACTTCCCCGATCGGGTACGTGACAACACGATCGGGTATGTCTTCTGTTCTGGATTTTTTGTTTTGCAATTTACATATTTGTTCTTACATATCGTCATTTATATTCCTGTCGTTTTATTTTATGTTAATAGTTCAGACAATCCACTCAAGTGACTCGATTTTAAATGAAAACCATTCCATAACAATTCATAAGTAACACGTACTCCCTGAGGATCGACACCCTACTTCCCTAATTACATTCCTTATGTTGTTAGCCTAGTACGAGTAAATTATTATTGTTTCGGGACCGCGACAGAACCGATCAAATTTTGGCGCCGTTGCCGGGGAGCACGGTTTTGTTTATTTATGTATTGTTGGTTTTTATTTCTACCATTTTAGGTGCAACCGTACCTAATTCATTTCTAACTTTCTCTTTTGTGTTTTTCTTGTAGGTTGATAAAATGGTGCTAACTAGAGAAGATCCAAGGTACCGGGTTTTTGAGCTTGCTAGTGGGATCCTTAGGGTCCATTTGACTTTGATTGCTCTCATCGAGGGTAACCAATTTAGAGGAAAACAAGACGAAAACCCGTCTCATCATCTTCAAACCTTTTGTGAGTTTTGTCAAAACATAGTGAGGGAGGGATTCACCCAAAATGAAATTAGAGAAGCACTTTTTCCTTTATCACTAAAGGGAGAAGCCAAATGGTGGTTCACCCGTCGCTTAAAAGAAGCCACAAGACCTATGCAGTGGGAAGAGATTGTCGTCACTTTTCACCGTAGGTTTAGAACCAATTTATCAAACCTATCAAATAAATCACAAAATGAAAGAGGGGAAGGTTCACAACCCAATGGGGGAGAGCGAAAGAAGAGTCAAGTGGAAACTTCAAATGAAGTTGACACTACAATTTCCTTAGCTTGTCCTAGTCAATCCAATGAAACCACCCCGAAAAGTACATTATATCGTCCCAAAGCTTTCAATCCATTTACCTCAATTACAACACCATGCAAACTTTGTGGTGGGATAGGGCATATACCTCAACGATGTGGGAACAAACTCACAACCTTAAACCCTTTCCACCCACAAGTTCATCAAACCCAACATTCTCATACACCACAATACCCACCTTTTCAAAATGGTCTAATAGATATGAAGTTAAGGGAGATAACCCAAACCCAACATAGCATGAGCTCTTACTTCCTTTCTAGCCTAAACTCAATCAAATCAGCCATTCTATCTCTCCAAAAGAGAGTGGAAGAGTTGACTCCATCGAGTTCTAGTCATAATACCCAAGAGAGAGAGATGTACCATCAATTGTCACAATTGACATGATTAGTGACAAACCTTGTGATCACCCTCTTGGGAATGGAAAGAGTAAAGAGACAATTTATAGGTTACCCCATGAACTTAGCAACAATCCCACACTATCCAAACCAACCAAAGCCCTCACACATGAGGAGACATCTCGTCTCGAAGCTTTGCTCATGTCAATGATAAAAGCACAGGGGAAATTGGAAGAAATGATTGAAGAGCCAATTTGGCAACAAACGAAGCTCTTTCAAAGTTAGAAGAGAGGATAGACAAGATATCTATGGAAAAAGAAGCAACCAAGGATAATCACAAGGAACCTAACCTTGAACAACGGAAGATCCTCATTCCCTCCAAACTTAAAGATCCAGGTTGTTTCAACATCTCGTTCACCATGTGTTTCCATAAGGTAAGAGGTGCATTGTGTGACTTAGGAGCTTCAATTAGCGTCATGCCTTTTGATGTCTATAATGAACATTGCCCTATACAAATGAAATTCACTAGTACTATCCTCCAACTTGCCGATGGATCTATGAATACTCCGGCAGGAATTGTGGAAGATGTCCCAATACGGATTGGGTACTTCCTCGTCCCCGTCGACTTTTATGTAATATATTCAAAGGGAGAAAGGGATGACCATATCATTTTAGGGAGACCCTTCCTAAACACGGTTGGAGCATGTATTGGTGTGAAGGGAGAACGGATCACATTTGAAGTAGGTGGATCGAGTGCCACCTTTGACAAAAAGGGGGATGTGTTGAGTGTTGGGGATGGCGACCTAGAGGCTTTTAAAGCTGCGGAGGAATGACAAGATTGCTATTGGTGTTGGCAAAAAGGTAAAATGAGGTAAAATTCAAGGATGAATCCAGCTACTAGGAGCTAAAATCCCCTCATAAGGCTTAAGGGGGGATGGAACAACAAAGTCTAGCATGACTCAAATATGCGCTTGTCGGGAGGCAACCCGTCTTTTTCTTTTCTTTTTCTTTATGCATTCTTTTCTTTTACTTATTAGACAATGATTCTTATTTTGGACTATTATATTTGGACTCTATATTTTTGGATTTTATGTTGTAATAGTTAGGAACACTTTCTTCGTTTTACTTGTTATTATGCATATTTCGTCAATAGATTTTCATACTTAGAATCGGAGGACCGATTGAGATAAGACGAAGCTATCCTTGGCACAAGTTGTCAAGATCACTAAGGTTAGTAAGTATGTGCAAGGACATAGCCAAAAGGTAAGAGCAAGTGGCAAAGAAAATAGAAACAAAAACCGAAGCAGCAGGTTTCCCAGATCGGATTCATGTCTACCCGATCGGGTAAATTGTCTGTTTCGTGTTTTACTCTATTTTCTTCTATAAAACCCATTTGCTACCCTTTTGTTTACTACCTTATACTCGTGTTCTTCAATCTAAAAGCTGAAATTTTCTCAAAACCCTCAATTCTTAGTCTATTCTTGCAAAATTTGTTCCTATAGTTTATCAAGGGCAACTACAAATCATCATCAAGTAAGTTATTTCTACTTTAGTTACTTAAATCTCTCTATATTTTTCAGAAATCCAACATAAACAAACCCTAACTCCAATTTGGGGGTTCTTGATTTTGATTGCAAAACTTGTTTAAATTGGATTTCTAATGATTCTTACATGCTATAGAATGAATTCTAGTGATTAATTAGGATGGTTACTTTGATTTGGATGATTATTTGCTAATTTAGATGCTCAGCTTTACTTTATGCTAAGAGCTTTTGTTTAAGTGATAGTATGATGCTTGAATTCATGCCTTATACTATGAACTTATGGTCTTATTATGATAATTTAGCATTAGTAACTTAGGAAGTAGCCAAATTCATGATTCAAGTATATGTTGCTCACCTAATTAACATATTGCTATGCTTATAACATCCATTTGTGCTTAAAGATAGCATGACAATGTTTTACTAGGGTCACTATACTTGAATTTATGCTTAGGACTTAGTATTCTAACACTTATGCTATCCACTTGTGTTTACAAATGAAGTGTTTTAATACTAGTTATTTGTAGAAAATGGCACCTTTACTAAGGAAATCAAAGAGGGCAAGAACCTCCACTCAAGGAGAGAGTAGTAGAGCACAAGAGGAGGATATTGAAATGCTTGATGCTAATGAACAACCCGAGAATCAAGGGAATGCTATGCATGATCCTAGTTTCCCGGATGTACAATTTAGCTCACATGAGCAATGGCAAAAATGGTGCGTACTTAAAAGCAAAGGTATGAGGGCTACTAAATTCCTCAACGTTTCTTCTTTACGGCATATGAAACTTCTTGAGCATGTTAAAGTATTGTTTAGGGGTCTAAGTATGAGTGCTAGCATGAACTTTAGCTATGAGACTTTCCCCCAATTAACTCTTGAATTTTTGAGCTCATTTGAGTTGCATCGGTCTAGAAATAGAAAGACTATGCCCCAAGTTCGGTTTCGTTTGTTCAATGATGATTATAGTATGAACTTGGAGCACTTTGCTAGTTATTTTGGTCTTACCACTACAAGCACTGTTATCTCACCTCCGGAAAGCTTTGATGTTAGCTTGCTTTGGAGTGCTATTTCGACTTACCCTGTCTCTCGTTGGGACCACATCCCACACCAACATATACATCATCCCGCCATTAGAATTTGGCAAAGATTCATGGGATGGACCTTTTTGGGTCGTGCTGAACCTCATTTGGTGAGACGAGTAGAGTTAGAAATATTAGGAGGATTTTTGAATGTAGATGGTGGTGTACCATGGTCTGTTAGTATACCGTATCATTTTGCTGTTCAGTTGACCAAAGCCGTTAATCCCAAGAACACAGCCATTGTCTATGGAGGTCTTATCACTCACTTAGCTATGGGAGTTTGTGGCTTTAACCAAGCCACTACCGACCTTCAGGCATTGACTACACCTCCCACCGAGATGGGAAATGGGTTAGATTATGCATACTTTGTTCAGCTCAACTGGTTTCGCGCTTCTCACCCCCATATGATTTGGAGGATTGCTGGCCGTGACTCGGTTAAGTTGACCGCCGAGGAAGAGCTAATTCCAATTCTTCGGCAGCGACCTCCACTTCAAAAGGGTGAGGCTCTCTTACCTCGACCTACCTACTACCTCCCTGTTGGGGATATTACTCCCATTGACCCCCCTGTTCAGCTTAGATCCAGCCGCCCTGAGGTTGGATCATCCTCTCACTCGACCCATGCTGAGGGCGATGTAGCCGCCATGTTTGAAGCTTTAACATTGTCTGTCAATAGGATTCAGTCCGACCAACAGCTTGCTTTGCACCCCATATATGACCACTTTGCTAGGCAAGGTGTGATTAGACCCGAGGGCCCCCACCCGTCTTTTTATACTTGGCCCGAGGGGAGGTATGGTGCTGCATATGGTGCAGGTGTGCCGCGAACCGGACCGGATTATTGTGGAACCGACTATGGCGTAGAGAGGTTTGGAGGGTATGAAGGTGATTTTCCTGATCACCAAGTGGAGGAGTATCAAACCTTTGGAGCCAGCAACCCAACCGGGATCTTTTCTTCTCGTTGTAGTTATCATTCTGCAGATGATACCCACTATGCAGATGCTTCTGGATCCGAACCCGAGCCACCTCCTTCTGAGAGGAGAGGCCGTGGCTGGTGGCCTTTGTGATTTAATGATGAGCTCCCCTTGTTTATACTAGCTTGGGGGAGGCTGGCCATTTTGTAAGAATTTTATTCCTTTTCTTTATTTTTCACATTTTTAGTTTTATTTTGCCTTTTCCCATTAGAATTTCATATCGTTTCTCTGTTCCATGTGCTGTCAACCGTTTCTCGGTTTGTTTCTGTTATAATTGCATGCACATTGAGGACAATGTGAAGTTTTAGCTTGGGGAGGATTTGCATTTAGGAACTGCATTTAGGATTGCATTTAGATTTTTAGTTTTCTTTTTAGTTTATTTTCTTTTAGTTTTCTTAATTTCTTTTTAGTTTTTATAGGAAAAAATTTCGAAAAAAACAAAAAGAAAAGATCATTTCCATCTTACATTTCTCATTTTGTAGTTTTTATAAGCTGATGTTTCGTTTTATTACGAGGAATTGTGCATTCATGGGGATGTCTTGTACACAGTAGATAGGCAATTGCATTTGGACTTAATTAAGCTTGATCTTGACTTTGGCAAGCTACTCATATTGTAAGGTAGAGCCTTCAAGTGGTCGGTACATCTGAACCCGATCCCAGTTTAGGAGTGAGTAGTTTCTCCTTATAGTCTGTGATACATCAAAACGCATAAGTATGGTTTTTAGTCCATTTTCTATAAGTATTACTGTCATAATCTACATTTTGAAGCCATTCAATCTCTTGTTCACTTTTCACAATAAACACCCTTCTTTCTAGCTACATTATAAATTTGCCTACCCTTGTTGAGCTAGTAACCAACTATTTGTGTAGAGGTGTTTTGTGCTTTTACGATGATATGATAATTCCACCATTTGGTGTGAGCCGTCTCGGGATTACTGATTTCCGGGTTTTGGTGAAAGAGAGAAAAAAAAAAAAGAGAAAAAAAAGGGAAAAAAGAGCTTTGAAAGAACGATGAAAAATGAAAAATGAAATTGAAAGCTCAAAAGAAGAAAAAGAGAAAAGAAAAGAGGAAAAACGCTTCCATGAAATGAAAAAAAAGAAAATTATGGGAAGTCGTATCTTGATTCTAATGTTTAACAAGCCAATATGCTGCTTTTGGCTTTGATTATTATCGATGGGAATTGGTATGATTTGGATTGAGTATCCACTACACATTTGGTTATTACTAGCTTGACTTTAAGCTCCACATGATCAAATTCATGTGTCCACTTTCTTACCCAAATTTCCCAAGCCTCTTCTTTACTTTACTAGTGCTTCTTACATTATAATTTGATCATGATTAGTTTTACTTAATGATTTTGGATTGTCTACCATACTAGACTGCGGGCACATTCTTATAAGTTGTAGATAGGGGAGTGTCACTTCAAATTTGAACCAATATTTCCTATTTTACAAAAATTTGAGTGATGAGTGTACCGTGAGAGTCCATTGTCAAAAAGATCATGCAAGAGCTAAAAAAGTCCGAAGAATATTTTCTATGCTGCGCCGTTATGTAAATCTCAACCATGTTTCGCATTTTTCTTTCGCCCTTGTTGCTGTGGGTTAATGATTCATCTACTTATTAGAGCTTACTTTTTTAGATTTGTATGATGGATTGATCATCGTTGGCTACCCTTGTCCTAGTTATGCTT
>JAIUZE010070851.1:0-31051 GCA_022085475.1 Heliosperma pusillum | reverse complement strand
TGCATGCTCTACTGTTGTATTTCCTTTGATGTACGTTTAATGTGATATGGCTGGGAGAACCCGGAGTTACTCCCCACTGACTGTGGCATTCATGTTTTTCATGGATGAACAGGTTGCTTGCATGGATGGCTTTTTGCTTATGACTATTTTGGGTTTGGGTGTGAGCTAGCGGGCGTTGTCCCTGGAAGTATCACCTCTAGACGATTTTAGCTAGTTTTGCTAAACACTTGTTCTTTGCTAACATTTCGAGAGACCCCGTCTCTTTGTTGTATTTCGTACTTAGTTTGTAATTTTTTGACAGTCCTCGTTTTATTTTTCTTGCATGTATAAAAGTTTTTAAAATACCGTATTTCCGCATATTATTTCACATGCTTGTATGTTTCATATTTCCGCATTCGCGAGGGTTGTCACAAAACTAGTTAGGAACTAGTGAGAAAACCAAAAGAAAATGTTCTTAAGTTAGACTCAAGACTAGTGAGGAGACCAAAAGAAAGCGTTCTTAGGTGAATCCTTAGACTAGTGACGAGACCAAAAGAAAATGTTCTTGATATAATAAGATTATGATCTATGAAGTGGAAGTACTTAGAAATTTTGAATTTCGATTTTCTAAAAGAGACTTCTGAAACTATATGGAATCTATGCAAAGAAAATGTTTTATTTGGAATTCTCCAATTGTAGTTGCATGGATAGACATGTAGATGTCTACAAAAGCCAAGTTAATGTGTAACTATGCTTAGATACAAATCATCAATGAAATACCTCAAAATAGGTGTGTACAAGATACATGTAACACCCCACATTTGTTGAAGAGGTCCATTGATAAGTTTAAATGACTAGTGCTTAAAGGGATTGTAAGTACTACTCATATCAACAAAGTGCACTTTCTTTTCTGGTTGTCCATGCAAAAGAACTCAAAAGTTAAGCGTGCTTGACTGAGAGTAGTCTTAGGATGGGTGACCTCCTGGGAAGGTTCCCGGGATGTGCATGAGTGAGAACAAAATGCGCTGGAAAGGACCCGTGTTGATCTGTGGGCCATGTACACAGCCTGGAGAGCTATCATGAGTGACCGCTCCCGACCCAAGGTTTGGGCCGGGGTGTTACAATACACATCAAAACCACATGTCCAAATAGGGATTTGGAATAGGATGTGTACATGACACAACCCTATTTTATGTATCTACCTAAAGGTTATGATGATCTTTTCTATTATAAGTTATAAGAAAGGTTTTACTCGAATTGTCGAAAAGTCATGTATTGACATGAAATACAGTGGGAGTTAAAATCATGTATAGACATGAAGTTAAGTGGGAGTTTAAGTTATCATGTAAAGACATGAAGTTCAGTGGGAGAAATTGTTTTCCACGTGAATGATGTTTCACTCATTAAGAGAGACATATTCATATTACGTTTTTGAAAGAAATGGTTGGATTTTAATGTTGGATGAAAGAGGGCAACATGTATACTAAAATCAAAATTTATTGTGGAATAGAATATTTTAGCTTGGCATTTAAAAGGTATCTTATATCGATAAGATCCTTAATCTATTCAACAAGTTAAATAGGTTAGTTATGTTGATAAAAGTGGGATCACTATGAAAGGGTCATAGTCATGCACTGAACCTAAGAATTGTTGTTCACATGATACCAATCAAGTATGCCATTACATGCACATACCTAAATGCATTGTATGCTGGGAGCATGACAAGCCTAAAACAAAATAATCCACATGAAAGTCATTGGATAGCCTACGAGAACATCCGTAGAGTTCTCAAGGAGGACTAGGGATTCATTCTTGTGTTTGGTAGAGAAAATTTGATTATGTGGTAAAGGTTACACAAACCCAAATTTCCAAACTTATAAAAGGATTTATCGAAATCCTAGGCGTACTTTTGTTATACAAGAAGCGAATAACTAAAAGGATGATTGAAGAGTCAATCAATATAAATTCTACAAATAGAGACCTAGTACATTATGATGAGGATAAGGTGGTTTAAAAGGAACTAATGGTAGATCTTTACACCTAAATACCTATCAGTTATCATGATAACGAATGGGAGCATCTTTCAAGTTAAAGAGCCCAACACTAGATTGAGATCTAGACATGTACATAGATGAATTCATGTTATTAGGAATAACGTTGGATGGAAGAAAAAGGCAATCAACAAGGTTGGAATAAATTAATACATGGTGTATTCACTACCCAAGACTTTATTGCATTTAATAAGATCGTCATGAATTGTCATGGACGAAATAAACCTTAGATAATCATTGTTTTGTGCTTTGTTGATTGTTCATAAATGATAATCAGATTTATCGTTTGAGTTTCTAAAACTTGTTTTTTGCTTTGTTATATCCAAATGGATTGTAGAGAAAATTTTGGACTCCATTAAAGTGGACTGATTTAACAAAGCATTGGCCCCTAGTCACTTATATGAGGTGACATCTCGAAGTAACTAGATTGTGGTGCGATTGATGGCAAGTTCAAGTGTCATAGGGTCATAAGGTATGACCAATCGATCACATAGACAGACTGTAAGGGACAATCTGTCGGGCAGTGACCGCTTATAGAATTCTGGCAATTCTTGTAGCCTGGTCGTAGCAAGAGCTACTAGTATTCTTTTGAGTCAATTCTTTGACTAAAGACTGTTCGCCTAAGGTGGCACAGTTTCAGAATGACTTTGATTTATTCTCTACGACCTTCGTAACTGGGGTCAAATGGGCATCTTTTGGGTCATGATGAGCTGTGGCTATTCAAAGGGAGTAGTGCGATAGGAATTGTCCACCCCTTGTCAGGGTTGTTTTAAATCTCAAAGCCACTCGAGGAGGAGTAAGCTGAAAATGCGTGGCCACGCTCGGAAGGTATCTATGGTAGATAATTGCGGTCAGACAGTTACTCTCCAGATCGAGGAAACCACTCTTGATATGATCAAATGCAAGTACGACCAACAAGACACCTTGCATTGAGTGGGAGATATGTAATAGGACAAGAGAATTGGTGACGCACACTTGTCTCGGACAAGTGGGAGATTGTTGGAGTAAATGTTCTCAACAATAGTGCGATCACATAATTAAATTTCAATAACAAGAATACAATGGGATGATGAATATTATAGTCAACTGGTCAACATAAATCGATCGTATGACGGTGGTGATCAGTTGATCCCTTGAGGTCACACCTAAAGGACAATCCCCTAATCATATGAATTAATTAATTCTATAGCGATACAGATTAATTAATCCCTTTAATTGGACCAAGTATATATTGTAAGTGAGAAATATATCTTATTGTAATATGATTAAATAAGATTCATTTTGGTAATTTAATTGTTATATTACTAAGAATGCATTATGTTTATGAAACATTTGAGATAAGTAAAATTGGTCGATTATAATTACAAACTGTTGTAGATTATATTAACCAAATATGAGATGACCCATTTTATTTACATGTAATTATTAAATATGACTTAAAATGTTAAGTCTAATTTATTTGTTATGAAATTGCATTTAAATTAGTTAAATGTACATTTATAAGACTAATTACATGTTACATGTCACATGTCACACTTGTGACAAATGACAAATTGCAAAAATAAAATGGACACCCATTTTATATGGGTGCACCGGTTTTGGGGTGTTAGTGGCTAGGATTTTAGTTTGTAATTTTGTTCTAATTGAGAATAAGATCAAATCATTACTACATATACCTATACACTCAACCTTTCTTGTTGAGAACAAATGAAAGTGACCACACACCCCACCATGGGGCATGTGGCCGGTCAAGTGAAGAGTGAAGAGGACAATTTCCTCTTATTTATTGAACACTCCATCTCATTTTATTTTTATACATGCAAAAATTACTTATCTCTCTACATTTTCTCACTATAACTTAAGAAGTTCTACAACTTAGTTCATATTTCTAATAACATTACTAGTGTAGTAATAAGTAGTTATTCGATTTATTTTAAGGGCTTCTACTATTATATACTAGTGTAGTAATTTAGTAGAGATTAAGGGGTTGTCTTGGGTGCTACTAATTGGAGAGTTTCTACTTTGAAACTTGGAAGATCATCCTCATATTACTAGCTCAAGAACAATATTTAAAAGGAGTTCAAATATTGTGACCATATTTTCATAATCAATGTAAGAAATGGTTCTTTCTTTTATATTTTGTTATGCATGCATAAGGTCCTAATAGTTTAAGAGTAAACTATTAATAAGATGATATTAGAAATGTCTAATATCGAGTTTAAGAAACATACACTTAAGTCTTGGGGTTCAAAAGGAAAAGGGCAAAGCTAAGGCCCAATTTAAGAAGCATGGAAAAGGAAAGCGCAAAGCTATAATGTAAAGCAATGCCAAGGCTAAGGGCAAGAAGCATTCCGACGCCGAATGCTTTTATTGTAAAGGCAAGGGACATTGGAAACACATTTGTCCCAAGTACTTGAAGGATAAGAAGGACGGATGTGTGACACCGTCAGGTATAATCCTCTCTTCTCTCTATATGATAGATATTAACTATGCTTGCACTTCTACTTGGGTATTTGATACTGGATGTGGTTCTCACCTTTGTAATCATTTACAGGGGCTAAAGGAGGTGCGAGCACTTGCCAAGGGTGATGTAGACCTACGCATGGGGAATGGAGTAAGAGTAGCCGCCGTTTCCGTAGGAACATATGTACTCACCTTAGCTAGTGGTCTTGAATTGTATTTAAATAATTGTTATTTTGTACCCTCCTTGACCAAGAACATTATCTCCATATCCGTGCTTGAAGCGGAGGGTTTCTCTTTTGTAATCAACAACAATAGTTGTTCATTTTCTTTTAATGATGTGTTTTATGGTAAAGCCGTCTCTATTGGAGGTTTTATGTTCTAGATAATGTTAATGAAGTTTATCATGTAAAGAGTAAGAAGCTCAAAATAGGTGAAACTAATCAAACTTACCTTTGGCATTGTCGTTTAGGTCATATAAACGAACGACGCATAAAGATACTTGTTTCAACGAAACTTCTCAAACCATTTGATTACGAATCTTATGGTGTATGCGAATCTTGCCTTTTAGGCAAGATGACTCGTGCTCTTTTTATGGGAGAAGGAACACGAGCAAGTGAGGTATTAGGCCTTGTACATACGGATGTGTGTGGCCTAATGACTCTCCAAGCTAGAGGTGGTTATAACTATTTCATTACCTTTACCGCCGATTTGAGTAGATAGGGATATGTCTACTTAATGAGGCATAAGAGTGAAGCTTTTGAAAAGTTCAAAGAGTTTCAACATGAAGTAGAAAACCAATTGAATAAGAAGATTAAAACCCTACGATCCGATCGTGGTGGTGAATATCTAAATAATGAATTTGATTCACATCTAAAAGATTGTGGCATAGTATCACAATGGACTCCTCATGGCACACCTCAACTAAATGGTGTGTCCGAAAGGAGGTTATTAGATATGGTTCGGTCTATGATGAGTCTCATAGAGCTTCCTGATTCATTTTGGGGATTTGCTATCTTAACCGCAATTTTTCCACTAAATCGTAGCCCAACTAAAGCGGCAGATAAGACTCCAAATGAGATATGGAGAGGAAAGGCTCCTTATTTGTCATTTATGAGAATTTGGGGTTGCGAGGCGTATATTCATGACAAGTTTAACGACAAACTCGCACCCAGATCCATCAAATGTCTTTTTGTAGGGTATCCTTAGGAAACACGTGGTTGTTACTTCTACAACCGTTACAAGGACAAAGTGTTTGTGTCTCGTGATATTGTCTTTCTAGAAAAAGATATTATTTCTAATAGACAGAATGGGAGAAAGTTTGAACTTGATGAAGTTCAAAAGCCACAAACCGAGAATGAAGTAGAGGAAAACGTTCCTTCCTTGTCTGAAACGGTTGTTATCCCTAGAAGGTCAAGTAGAATTGTTCATCAACCTGACGGTTACCTCGGATGTATCGAGGAAGATGGAGATTTGTTACTTTTTGAAAGTGATGAGCCCACCACCTACAAGTCGGCCGTTTCTAGTCCCGACTCCTCGCATTGGCTCGAGGCCATGCGATCCGAAATGGATTCTATGTGCGAAAATCAAGCATGGGACTTGGTAGACTTACCTGAGAAGGTACGACCTCTTCAGTTCAAGTGGATCTATAAGATCAAAATCGGCATAGATGGACATAATAATGTCTACAAAGCTAGATTGGTGACAAAAGGCTTCACGCAATTTCATGGTTTACACTATGATGAAACCATCGCTCAGTCGCTATGCTTCGATCCATTAGGATTCTCTTAGCAGTTGCCGCCTTTCATAACTATGGAATTTGGGAAATGGATGTCAAAACCGCCTTCTTGAATGGGATTCTAGAAGACAAAGTGTACATGACACAACATGAAGGTTTTGTGGCTAAATCCAACCCTAAGAAGGTGTGCAAACTTAAGAGATCCATTTATGGTCTTAAGCAAGCATCCAGGAGTTGGAATAATCTCTTCGATCATGTTATCAAACAAAATGGTTTCACTCGAAGTGTCGAGGAGCAATGTTTATACATGAAGTTTAGTGGGAGCAAAGTTACTTTGCTTATTTTGTATGTGGATGACATACTTCTCATTTGGAATGATATACCACTGCTTACTTATACAAAGGAGTGGCTAGGGAAACATTTCCAGATGAAGGATTTGGGAGAGGCACAACGCATTTTGGGTATCCGGATCTATAGAGATAGATAAAAAAGGATACTAGCATTAAGTCAAGAAGCTAGGGAAACATTTCCAGATGAAGGATTCTTGATCGGTTTAAAATGAAAGACTCTAAGAGAGGCTTTCTTTCCATAGGTCATGGTATCACTCTGAGTAAATCGCAGAGTCCTACCGTCACCGAAGAGATTGAACGCATGAAATTGATTCCTTATGCTTCTGCAGTTGGATCAATCATGTATGCTATGATGTGCACACGCCCCGACGTTTCATAGGCCTTGAGCATGACGAGTCATTATCAAGTCAATCCAGGTGAGAGTCACTGGATAGCTGTCAAGAATGTACTTAAGTACTTACGAAGAACTAAAGATTCGTTCTTCGTGTTTGGAGGAGAAACTGAGTTGCATGTAAAGGGTTACATGAATCGTAGTTTCCAAATTGATAGGGATGATTTAAAATCCCAATCCGGCTATGTCTTTATGTTGAATGGAGGAGCTGTTTGCTGGAAAAGCTTCAAGCAAAGCGTTACTGCGGATTCTACAACGAAAGCCGAGTACCTTGCAGCATCAGAGGCTGCAAAGGAAGCTGTGTGGATTCGTAAATTCATGGAAGGTCTAGGAATAGTCCCCACCGCCGCAGATCCAATCACGATATATTGTGATAACAGTGGGGCTATATTTCAAGCAAAGGAACCCAAGTCTAGTAACAAGTCTAGACATGTACTTAGGAAATACCATATAATTAGAGATTATGTGGAGACGAAGGAAATTGATGTATGTAAGGTTGGGACAGACGATAACATCATTGATCCTCTAACCAAGCCTCTTTCAAAGGCTAAGCATGATAGGCATGTCGTCCCTATGGGATTAAGACGAGTACCTGAATTCCTCTAGATTATATGATATGTAATAGTTGAATATTGTATCAAATGTTTACATATATGGTAATTGCATTCATTTTTTGAGTTTTATATGAACTATTTATTTTAGTTTGACTAAATTTCAATACTTTGTTTTATCTGAATTGGTTTTATGAAACGTTGAACACAATTCAAGTGAACAAGATAAACTTAGTACTATTGTCCCTAGTCAATCATATGAGGTGACGTCTCGTAGTGACTAGATTGTAAGTCGATCGATGGCCAGTTCAGCGCCATGGGGTCATGGAGATGACTGGTCGTTTACATAGGCAGACTGTATGACAGTCTGTCAGACAGTGACCTTTATAGGATCCCTTATCAAAATTATTGAAGCCTGGTCGTGGCAGGGATTTCTATATTATTCTTATGAGTCGATTCTTTAGACTGACGACCATTTACCTGAGTTGGTGTAGTTTCCGATTGAGCTTGGTTTTTTTCCTAGGTCGTGTCGTGATAGGAGACCGATGGGCATCTTCTAGGTCATGGTGATCTACATTATACAGTGTAAGTTGGGTCAACAGGAATTATCCACCCACGTTGGGTATTAAAATCTTCGGGCCACTCGAAGAGTAGTGACTGGAAATGCGTGGCACGCTCGGAAGAGATCTCTGGTAGATTTTTCGGTCAGACAGTTACTCTCCCAGATCGAGAAACCACTCTATTTATATTTTTAATCGCATGTGCGACCTGAAAGACACCTTGCGAAGAGTAGGAGGATGTGACACAAAGAGACAAGAGAATCAGTAGCACACAACTTGTCGAGACAGTGGGAGATATTGTTGGACAAGGAGTTCTCCGCAATTGTGTGGCTACATGCATAACTTGTATCGGACAAGTGGCAGATTGTTGGAGTAAGTGTCCTCCACAATAATGCATTTATATAATAAATCACATTTTGGAATATCCGTGGGATGACGAGTATATTGATACTCCACGTCAGTTGATTAACGTAAATCAATAACGATCAGCTGACTAGTGTTAGACATTATTGTCGTATTACGGCGGTGATCAACTGACCGCTTTCGGTCACACCTAAAGGATGAGACCCAAACAGTAAACTAATTATTTGTATACGATACAGTTTAAATAGTCTTTTACATATATATTTGATATATATTTGTTTACGAGAGTTATTTATTAGAAATTGAGTTAGGAACTCATACGGGTTAAGTTTATTAGTCAATTATACGATAACTGACTGAATAAATTTTACGTCTTATTTTAATATAATTAAATAAGATTTAATTTAGTAATTAATCGTTAATTCACTAAATTAGTTGAGGTTGTGCATATTTTTTTAGGTAGAGGTAATTAGTTAAGAGTTTTTTTATAACTACTACCTAATAAAGCCTCACTTTGAAGAATTACTGCCAACTACATTTTTCCTTAAAAACTACTACCAATCTACTTGATCCGAGTTGATAACACTACCAAATCTTAAAAAACAACGCTAAAGCTTAATCTCAGCCATTGATTTTGAATTCTCATCTTAAGTTACAAAATGTCTTCCTATTTTACCATTTTCTATGCTATATATATTCACCACTAATCTTATTTTTCTACCTCTCATGTCTTTTATTTTACTTTCACCCCTTCTCATCTTATTCTTTTATCTCTCCTCTCACGTTTTGAGTTATATATTATCATAATATTTTTTCATCTTTGTTTCAATTCCTCTTTTTTGTTTATTGTATTTGTTTCAATTAAGCTTTTACGGTTTCACTTTTTGTTTTAATTCAGGGTTTTTTGTTCCTCTCTTTAATATAGGTAGTATAGGTGATTGAGATGAACTAATTTAGTATAATTTATTAGTGCTCACGAAACGAGGCACGCAAGTGCTTGATTAGATTATAAGGATTTGAAGAAAAGTAGAGGTTATTTTTCCCAAAATTCACTTTTATCAAGTAAATTGTGTATTAAGATGAAAATAAGATGAGGAGTGAGATAAATAAGAGAGTGTGAGGCATAATGAAGGGCAAAATGGTCTGTTCACTTTAAATTTAGGCATTTTTTAAGATTTGGTTGTCTTATCAACCCAGACCAAGTGGATTGGTAGTACTTTTTAAGGAAAAATTTAGTTGGTAGTAGTTCTTCAAAGTGAGATTTTAGTAAGTAAGAGTTATCAAAAAACCCATTAGTTAATTATATTTACAAGGAGTTGTAAAATAAATTAACTAGACATTGTGGGACCCATTATATATTGATATAATGGTAATATATTGATATAATGGTAATATATTACTTAAAAGTTAAGTATATATATTATTTATTAATTGAATTATTTAATTGTTATATGATCAAATTAACACTTAATTATACTAGATAATTAAGCATATGATTATAAGTATTTGTGGGACAAATATCAAAAAATCAAAATGGACCATTTAGCCATGTAGAGGCCGGATTCCATGTGAGTGGAAGGAATGATTTTTGTTCATTTTTTTTCTTACACTACAACATGTGATTATGACATGTATGACACATGAACATGATCATGATCATATACTATCCTACACTCTACCATTTTGCATGGGATTAAAATAAGCAAAATAAAGGCTCAAATTTGTATTCATTTCATTTCATTTGCTCATTATTCTACTTGTTTTGCTATTTTCTCCAACTTCTCTCTAAAACTCTCAAATTAACTAATATTCTTATATTATTAAAGTAGTAATAAACCTAATCTTAGTCACTTCTTGTCACTATATTTTTCTAGTCTAAAATTATAGTGATTGTTTGGGTTAGCCTTGGGTGCATGTTGGAAGGAGACTTTCTACCTTGAAAGTTCATTCTAAGGAGATCATCCTCTTTTTTTTAGCTCAAGATCAATAAGAAAAGGAGTTTCTTATTGTGCCCATAAATACCGAAATTTCTCAATGTACGAAAATTTCATCTTATGTTTATTTATGTCTTTATATTTGCATGCATGTTAAATAGATCATTAAATACTAAATTAACAAGTTAATTAGTAACTAATTAGAGGAGTCTAATTAGGGTCTATGGACTTTCACCAACAACCTTAAGAATCCTCTTGGAGTTCTCATGATCACGGATGAAGAATCCACCTTGGAATGTTCACACCTCATCTCCCAGTTGAAGATGAAATTAACATGCTTGAAGATGAAGAAAGGTATTCCACCATTTCTCCTACCATGGATGACTACATCGCATTGGCTAGAAGTGTGAGTAGACAAGTTGTGACAACCCTCGCGAATGCGGAAGTATAAAATAAACAAGCATGTGAATTACATTGCGGAAATAGGTAGTTTTAAAAACTTTTATACATGCAAGTTAAATAAAACGAGGAGTGTCAAAATATTACAAACTAAATACGGAAATACAACAAAGAGACGGGGTCTCTTAAAATGTTAGCAAAGAACAAGTGTTTAGCAAAACTAGCTAATATCGTCTAGAGGTGAAACTTCCAGGGACAACGCCCGCTAGCTCACACCCGAACCCAAAATAGTCAAACAAAAAGCCATCCATGCACGCAACCTGTTCATTCATGAAAAACATGAACGCCACAATCAGTGGGGAGTAACTCCGGGTTCTCCCAGCCATATCACATTAAACGTACATCAAAGGAAATACAAAAGTAAAATCATGCATATATGAATATACATGTGAGATACGATAAGGATAAATAGGCAATACGATAAATAATGATAAGATCATGCGGGAATCAAATCCGAAACCATCATGTTATTCAAAGACTCGGGGAAGACACTCTTAGGCAACCGAATACGCTCACTAGGACTTGCATCTCACCGTTAGCGGTATAAGATTGATAAGATTGAGACTCGACGGACAACCCAAGTCAAGTCATGCGATGATCACAATAAATCGAACATGTTATCATCCATTCACGAACCAAGACATTGACGGTGCCTAATCATGCAATGACCATGAACAATATCATGAAATCACGCATTCAAGAACGACACAAGACGCCATCTCTCACGGTAAATGAAACGCACTAGCACCGTGTACATGGCAAGTATGATTAAAAGGCATCCACGGGATCACATTTCCCTGAACTCATACGCGATGCTTACATTTCGCCTATGTAGACTAATTTCCTCCTGGTAGGACGACGATAATAAATACCCGGTCCTAGTCTAAATCTGGCCAGAATCCCGAAATCACATTTTTCGGTTCGACATGCGATAAACGTTTCGCATCCAAGACTCGGTCTTACACTAGACGCCGAGTACCCCAAATTCGGTAGATCAATTCACGAAAGAGGCGGAAAAGAGCTCAAGCCTCATAACAAGCGGTACGCTACATGAAAATAACACCACCTCGCAAGTACACAACATTTGACGGCCGGGGCGATCAACGCATAGCGTTCAACTCCCAACAACGTCGTCGTATGCCCACTAACACATGCATTTAAGCAGTAGGATACCTCTCCGTTCCGACATTCCAGCCTTACGAACGGGAAGGTAGCCAAGGGAATGAGAGTACAAAGCACAAGACAAAATAGTGCTCAAACCGTATCATTTGTAAAAACGACTCAAAGTGGGACATAGCAAAAACCGTCACAAAACATGTGATACAAGCGAATGAAATATCATATATCCAAAACATGAATATTATAAGTCACTACGTAAAATTATACGATAAACGGATCATGCGAACTATTATAAATTACGAGTTTTATAAGTTAAAGGAAAACAACACAGCCGTGTTCCAGGCCGGTCTGGAGGGCGGCACCCGGTCCACCGGCTCGGAGCACAGGCTAAAACCAAGGGCAGAGTATTGTGTTCCAGGCCGGTGTAGGACCGGCGGCCGGTGGGCCGGCTCCGAGCATAATACCAAAAATCCAAACTTCACTTACTGAGGTGGTCCAGGCCGGTCGATGGACCGGCGGCCGGTGGGCCGGCACAGAGCACCCCTTATACAAAATTCATATGATGTTACTGGAGTGTTCTCAGCCGGTGGTCGACCGGCTGGGAACACCCCTTCACCCGTGAACCATAAACAACAACCCAAACAATTTCAATTCTAATAATTCACTTATAATAATTATCAACAATCAATATTCATCATCAACATTCATCAAATAACAACATTCATTAATCATACCATGATTCCTGAGCTTCTAATCGTATTCTAAATACGATTTCTAGCATATAAAGCATGTAAAACACGTAAATGGTATCGAGTAACCCTTCACCGTTACCTTTAAGCGTCTCTACAAATCGTCAAGCTCCTCTTCAATAAGGAAATAGTCTTTGTCGGGATCTTGGAGGTCACCACCTACAAATAGATCATAAAAGATGAATGAAATTCATCTTGAGAAAGACGGAAAGATTGAAAAGCGAGAAAGACGATGATTTTAATATCAATACGGATAGAGGAAGGTAAGGGGAGAAGAATGAGACGAACTTACGCGAATTCTATCAAAGAACGAAGGAGATACGATGATTCAAAGATCGAAATAAAGAGGGAGGCAAGGTTTTGAGATTTCTTAAGGAGGAAGTAATTTGGTTTGTTTTTGAGTAATGAATTAGGTTAAGGAGGGAGTGAGAGTTGTGTAAGGCAAAAGTCAAACAAAAGTCAAACTCGCCTTAAGACGGGATTCTCATGGAATCTCGCGGAAATTCCAAATACGAACTCGGAAATTCTAAATTCGACTCGAAACAATAAATTCTAAATTAAAACTTAAAATTACTGAAAAGTATCCGTAAAATATTTTCAAAATAAAAATAGGGTACCTTTCCGGGTGTTACAATCACCCCACCTTTTAAAAAGTTTCGCCCTCGAAACTTGAGGGAAAGAAAATATACCTTACTCGAAAAGACTCGGATATTTACTACGCATAGAAGCTTCAGCTTCCCAAGTCTCTTCTTCGACATTAGCACTCTCCACAAGATTTTCACCAAAGAAACTACCTTACTTCTCAACTTTCTATCCTTACGATCTAGAATGCGGATCGGCTTCTCTTCAAAGGACAAATTCGGTTTAAGCTCAGGCAATTCCCTTTGAAAGACATGGCTTGGATCACTAACATACTTTCTCAATTGAGAAACATGGAATACATCATGAACCTTAGCCAAATTCGGCGGCAAATCCAACTTATAAGCAACGGCACCAATCCTTTTCACAATATCAAAGGGTCCAATGTATTTCGGGCTCAACTTACCCTTAACACCAAACCGTTTAACACCCTTCATTGGAGATACCTTCAAGAATACTTTATCTCCCACCTCAAATTCTAAAGGCCTTCTTCGGATATCGGCATAAGACTTTTGACGGTCTTGAGCGGCTTTCATTCTATCACGAATGACCTTCACATTATCAATGGTTTCAACAAGAACATCGGGGCCTAAATCACGATTGTCACTCAATTGATTCCAACATATAGGACTCCGACATTTCCTTCCATAAAGAGCTTCATATGGAGCCATCTTGATAGATGCATGATACTGTTGTTGTAAGTAAACTCCACCAACGGTAAGCTCTTTTCCCAACTAGACT
Source organism: Heliosperma pusillum (assembly GCA_022085475.1). Classification (NCBI taxonomy): domain Eukaryota; kingdom Viridiplantae; phylum Streptophyta; class Magnoliopsida; order Caryophyllales; family Caryophyllaceae; genus Heliosperma; species Heliosperma pusillum. The sequence goes on along the minus strand of JAIUZE010070851.1, from coordinate 16,967 downwards.
GAAAGTCAAGAGCACAAGCCCTAAGCAAATCTTCTAAAGTCTGAATAGTCCTCTCCGTCTGACCATCCGTAGCGGCATGAAAAGCAGTACTCATCAACAACTTACTACCCATGGCTTCTTGCAAAGCTTTCCAAAATCTCGAACAGAATCTCGGATCTCGGTCGGATATAATCTCCATAGGAACTCCATGATATCTAACAATTTCATCCACATAGGCTTTTGCTAAACGATCCAAATTCCAAGTTTCTTTGATCGGAATAAACCTAGCACACTTGGTCAAACGATCAACAACAACCCAAACGGCATCTTTACCTCCAACGGTTCTCGGCAAAGCCATAACAAAATCCATAGAAATAGATTCCCACTTCCATAGCGGAATATCCAAGGTTGTAGCAATCCACCGGGTCTCTTGTGTTCAATCTTCACTTGTTGGCAAGTCAAACATCTTCGAACATAATACACAACATCACCTTTCAAATTCGGCCACCAAAACTGTACTTCAAATCCTTATACATCTTATCACCTCCGGGGTGAATAGAATAAGGGGCAAGATGAGCTTCATCAAGAACTCGCTTCCTCAAATTAAGAGCATTAGGAACAAATAAACGACCATGGAAACGAAGAACACCTTCATTATCAAACTTGAATATTTACCTTTACCTTCCAGAATCTTGGCTTGGATAGACTTGTAGGTAAGATCATCAACTTGGCTTTCGCGGATTTCACGGAGAAACACAGGTTCGGCAATCATAGCACCAATATGAACAAATCCACGCTCTACAAATTCCAAACTCAACCTTCGAAACTCGGCACAAAGATCATCAGGCAATACATGCATAGCATTCAAAGCATGAGAAGCTTTCCTACTAAGAGCATCGGCAACAACATTTGCCTTCCCTTCATGGTACAATAACTCAAAATCATAATCGTTCACCAATTCCAACCATCTTCTTTGCCTCATATTCAACTCTTTTTGAGTAAATATGTACTTCAAACTCTTGTGATCGGTGAAGATACGACAATGAACTCCAATTAAATAATGTCTCCACACTTTCAAAGCATGAACAACAGCGGCCAATTCTAAATCATGAGTAGGATAGTTCACTTCATGAACTCTCAACTCCCTTGAAGCATAAGCCACCACCTTCCTATTTTGCATAAGAACACAACCCAATCCCATTTTAGAAGCATCACAATAGACATCAAAGTCTACTCCATCTTCAGGCAAAGTCAACACCGGAGCGGTAGTTAACCTCGTCTTTAACTCGTGAAACGCTGCTTCACAAGCTTCATTCCATAGGAATTTGGTTTCCTTCTTCAATAACTGAGTCATCGGTCTAGAAAGCTTAGAGAAATCTTTGACAAATCTTCGATAATAACCAGCTAAACCAAGAAAACTCCTAATCTCTCTAATATCAGACGGACTCTTCCAATCGACAACGGCTTCAATCTTCGAAGGATCCACCATTACACCTTCTTTAGAAATCACATGCCCAAGAAAGGACACTTTAGGTAACAAAAATTCACACTTAGAGAACTTAGCATACCACTTCTGTCGACGGAGAACACCCAAAATAATCCTCAAATGAATAGCATGCTCTTCTTCGGACTTGAAGAAGATAAGAATATCATCAATGAAAACCACCACACACTTGTCAAGATACTCACTAAATGTGCAGTTCATTTGGTCCATAAAGATAGCGGGAGCATTCGTCAATCCAAATGGCATTACCTTAAACTCATAATGGCCATACCTCGTACTAAAAGCGGTCTTTGGAATATCAACGTCTCTAACCGGAATTTGATGATAACCAGATCTCAAATCAATCTTCGAAAAAGTAGAAGCACCCTTTAATTGATCAAATAAATCTTCAATTCTTGGTAAAGGATACCTATTCTTGATTGTAATCCGATTCAATTCACGATAATCAATACACAATCTCATAGAACCATCCTTCTTCTTCACAAAAAGAACGGGAGCACCCCAAGGCGATGCACTAGGTCGAATAAAACCCTTTTCAATCATATCATCCAACTGCTTCCTTAATTCTTTCAATTCAGACGGAGCCATACGATAAGGAGCTTTGGCAATTGGACCAGAATCAGGAACAAGATCAATACAGAATTCAACATCACGCTCGGGAGGAATCCCGGGCAAATCTTCGGGGAATACATCAATTAATTCTCGAACAATAGGCACATCTTCAATACTTGGCAAAGAGGTATTTGAAGAAGTCACAACACACAAGAATGCTTGGCGACCTTTTCTAACCATACTTACCAACTTCATAGCGGAAATTAAAGACACACCTTTACGGGGATGAGATCCCTTATAGGTTATTCTAACACCTAAAGGACTCTTTAAATAAATCTTTTGATCACGACACTCGAACCTAGCATGATACATAGCTAACCAATCGATACCTAGGATTATATCAAACTCTCCTAGAGGAAACTTAAGGAGATTTGCGGGCAAGATAGAACCCGAAATAGATATTGGTACATTTGGATAAAGAGTAGAACAAGAGATAATATCTCCGGATGGCAAGGATATGGGAGTATCCTCACTAGATGTAGGCTTGATTGATAATTTATTAGCATAGGTTGATGACCCAAAAGACATTGAAGCACCTGTATCAAATAAAATAAGACACGGTTGTTCTAAGATTGAGAACATACCCGTAATAATCTCGGGATGAGCGTCGGCTTCAGCACGACTCATGACAAAGATTGAACCCTTAGGTTTAGGAGGAGGAGGGGGCAACTTCCGATCGGGGCAATCCTCGTAACGATGACCACCCTTTTGACAAAAGAAGCAAAGATAGGGTCGACTGGCACACGGCACACCAGGATGGTATGGAAGTCTACACCGGTTACAAAAACGACCTTGAGGTTGAGCTTAAGGAGCATAAGGCTTATGAGCCACATTTGAAGTAGCTCTAGGAATAAAAGGAGCAGGGTTCCTTGTATAAGCATTGGAAGAAGGATTAAACCTCCTCTTGTTAGCATAGGAATTAGAAGGAGACGGAATAAACGGCCTTTTTCCAAAAGCATTCGGCCTAGGAGCATAAGAAGGAGAGGAATTATTCATTAGAGCTTCATCCCTAATAGCCTTCATTGAATTCTCGGCCCATAAGGCATCATCATAAAGATCCCCAAAGGAATTGGTATTCCTTCTCACTTTGCTTTGAAGAACGGCACTCAACTTGTTACGATAATAGAATGCACGGTCTTCATCATCACGGATAAGCCTCGGCGCAAAATGAGCGACCTTATTAAACTTCGTAGTAAACTCTTGAGCCGATAGGTTGCCTTGCTTAAAATCGATGAACTCTTTAAGCCTTTGCTGTTTAAGCTCTTTAGGAAAAAATCTACCCTCCACAAGAGCTTTAAAGCAAGCCCAGTTAAAGTCCTCTTCAAGAACAGCGGTGGCACTAGTGATAGCCCACCAGTTGTCTGCTTCCCTCACCAGAAAGTGCTTTGCGATCCTAACCTTGTCCTCTTCTCGGACTTGGTATAGATCGAACTGCTTTTCCATCTCACGGAACCAATCGGATAGCTCCGTAGGATTCGGCTCTCCACCATACGGTACGATCTTACTTCTCGCTATTTGTCCAGCTACCCACGCGTAGCCACCTTGATGGTTATCCTCCCTTCTAGGGGGAACTTGGTTGGCATTAGCTAGAGCGGCATCTTGCTGATTTTTCAGCACTTGAGTAGGAGCTTCCATCATAACATTCTCAGCTAATCGTAGTCTAACCATCTTCATAAGAAACAAAAACAAATTAAGTTACTCCTATCAATTAGCATAAACAAATAGACTACCAAGTGAAGTCCTTAACTTCTACCCAATCTCTCATTTATTATTTCAAGGTCAAGTAGTTTAAGTTAGTGTTCACGTGTGAGCGTCGGGAGCGATAAAAAGCTCTGATACCAACTGTGACAACCCTCGCGAATGCGGAAGTATAAAACAAACAAGCATGTGAATTACATTGCGGAAATAGGTAGTTTTAAAAACTTTTATACATGCAAGTTAAATAAAACAAGGAGTGTCAAAATATTAAAAACTAAATACGGAAATACAACAAAGAGACGGGGTCTCTTAAAATGTTAGCAAAGAACAAGTGTTTAGCAAAAATAGCTAAAATCGTCTAGAGGTGAAACTTCCAGGGACAACGCCCGCTAGCTCACACCCGAACCCAAAATAGTCAAACAAAAAGCCATCCATGCACGCAACCTGTTCATTCATGAAAAACATGAACGCCACAATCAGTGGGGAGTAACTCCGGGTTCTCCCAGCCATATCACATTAAACGTACATAAAGGAAATACAAAAGTAAAATCATGCATATATGAATATACATGTGAGATACGATAAGGATAAATAGGCAATACGATAAATAATGATAAGATCATGCGGGAATCAAATCCGAAACCATCATGTTATTCAAAGACTCGGGGAAGACACTCTTAGGCAACCGAATACGCTCACTAGGGCTTGCATCTCACCGTTAGCGGTATAAGATTGATAAGATTGAGACTCGACAGACAAACCCCAGTCAAGTCATGCGATGATCACAATAAATCCAACATGTTATCATCCATTCACGAACCAAGACATTGACGGTGCCCAATCATGCAATGACCATGAACAATATCATGAAATCACGCATTCAAGAACGACACAAGACGACATCTCTCACGGTAAATGAAACGCACTAGCACCGTGTACATGGCAAGTATGATTAAAAGGCATCCACGGGATCACATTTCCCAGAACTCATACGCGATGCTTACATTTCGCCTATGTAGACTAATTTCCTCCTGGTAGGACAACGATATAAATACCCGGTCCTAGTCTAAATCTGGCCAGAATCCCGAAATCACATTTTCCGGTTCGACAAGCGATCACGTTTCGCACCCAAGACTCAGTCTTACAAAGAAAACGCCGAGTACCCACATTCTCGGTAGATCAATTCACGAAAGAGGCGGAAAACGAGCTCAAGCCTCATAACATGCGGTACGCTACATGCAAATAACACCACCTCGCAAGTACACAACATTTGACGGCCGGGTCGATCAACGCATAGCGTTCAACTCCCAACAACGTCGTCGTATGCCCACTAACACATGCAGTTAAGCAGTAGGATACCTCTCCGTTCCGACATTCCAGCCTTACGAACGGGAAGGTAGCCAAGGGAATGAGAGTACAAAGCACAAGACAAAATAGTGCTCAAACCGTATCATTTGTAAAAACCGACTCAAAGTGGGACATAGCAAAAACCGTCACAAAACATGTGATACAAGCGAATGAGATGTCATATATCCAAAACATGAATATTATAAGTCACTACGTAAAATTATACGATAAACGGATCATGCGAACTATTATAAATTACGAGTATTATAAGTTAAAGGAAAACAACACAGCCGTGTTCCAGGCCGGTGTGGAGGGCGGCACCCGGTCCATCGGCTCGGAGCACAGGCTAAAACCAAGGGAAGAGTATTGTGTTCCAGGTCGTTGTAGGACCGGCGGCCGGTGGGCCGGCTCAGAGCACAATACCAAAAATCCAAACTTCACTTACTGAGATGGTCCAGGCCGGTCGATGGACCGGCGGCCGGTGGGCCGGCACAGAGCACCCCTTATACAAAATTCATATGATGTTACTGGAGTGTTCTCAGCCGGTGGTCAGACCGGCGGCCGGTCGACCGGCTGGGAACACCCCTTCACCCGTGAACCATAAACAACAACCCAAACAATTTCAATTCTCATAATTCACTTATAATAATTATCAACAATCAGTATTCATCATCAACATTCATCGAATAACAACATTCATTAATCATACCATGATTCCTAAGCTTCTAATCGTATTCTAAATACGATTTCTAGCATATAAAGCATGTAAAACACGTAAATGATATCGAGTAACCCTTCACCGTTACCTTTAAGCGTCTCTACAAATCGTCAAGTTCCTCTTCAATAAGGAAATAGTCTTTGTCGGGATCTTGGAGGTCACCACCTACAAATAGATGATAAAAGATGAATGAAATTCATCTTGAGAAAGACGGAAAGATTGAAAAGCGAGAAAGACGATGATTTTAATATCAATACGGATAGAGGAAGGTAAGGGGAGAAGAATGAGACGAACTTACGCGAATTCTATCAAAGAACGAAGGAGATACGATGATTCAAAGATCGAAAATAAAGAGGGAGGCAAGGTTTTGAGATTTCTTAAGGAGGAAGTAATTTGGTTTGTGTTTGAGTAATGAATTAGGTTAAGGAGGGAGTGAGAGTTGTGTAAGGCAAAAGTCAAACAAAAGTCAAACTCGCCTTAAGACGGGATTCTCATGGAATCTCGCGGAAATTCCAAATACGAACTCGGAAATTCTAAATTCGACTCGAAACAATAAATTCTAAATTAAAACTTAAAATTACTGAAAAGTATCCGTAAAATATTTTCAATATAAAAATAGGGTACCTTTCCGGGTGTTACACAAGTTTCACAGCTCGAAACTATCGTTACATCCCTACGCGTTCTAGGCACCACACCCCAAGAAGGCAGACCACGAGCTCCAATCCGATCCCAACAAACTACAATGCAAGAGGTGATCACAACATGTCACCAACTGGTTGAACGAGTCATCACTTTAGAAGTTGAAATCATCAGTTTGAAAGAAGTCAATACGACCAACGGAGTATGGGCTAATGAAGACAAGGATGAGTACGTCACAAAACATACTCAAACTCAAGATAGTGAAGATCAAGATATAGACTATCTCACTCGATCTGGACGCCCTTATCAGAATATCACTCAGAACAGTCCTACTACTAATGGTCCAGTTACTAACACCATTATTATCACCCCCAAGTCATCGCGAGGGTACATCTACTGACCATCTACTAGAGCAACTACAAAAGACAAATGCTGATCTTTCAGTCTGACAAATAGTTGCAACTTCATTTCCCCATCGCCAGGCTTTACTACAAGCTATCAAAGCAGTACCATCCACCCTACACCAGAAGATCAAAAATACTCTAGATGGCAAAGTAGTGACGATCACTTCGTCACCTATCAAAGTTGTGATAAAGAAAATATCCAGCAATCAAGTAATCACGGATCCAGTATATCAGCTTGGAGGATTTCAGAGATTGAATCTTGTACAGAGTGAGTTAACACGTCTATACTTTGACCCATACTCTAACCTAGTGGTCAACCGCATACTCAAATCCTAGGGATGTCATTAAGCCCAACCAGAAAGAGTACCCTTGCACCATACAAAGAAGGGAAATCTGTAAAGATTTCATTGGGATTGGGATACAAACCCACGAAAGAGGAAGCGTTAAAAATGCTTACTCAAGTCCAAATTCGTAAGAGTAAGGGAGTCCAGATGTAACCTTATCTCCCTACTCTAAACTGATATTTTGTTAGGGAAGGCTGCCAAGAATACTTTCATGGCTTTCCCGAGACTTGGCATTATAGAGGAATACAATTAGCCGGAATTGAGGTCTTTCACGATTGCTACTTTATTCCCTCAGAAATGGTTCCTACCATCAAAGCTCGTCAGACACCTTGTTTAGACAAACAAGCAGTTAGCCTTCTGTTTGGAGAAGATCGATTCGTCAGAGCTGCACAGGATGAGATCATTACCATGATACTTCAGGACGATCATTTCAACCCTACAGCGTTGATCAGCGACGCTGGCTTAAGCCAGCCAAAAGGATGGAGAAAGTCGATCAAATGGACCAACAACCAAGGGAAGCTCTTCAAAGTCACTACTGGGGAAGGAGAGCCAGAAGACAACGAATTCGAGTCAGAGTCGGAGTCGGAATCGGAGTCCATGTCCGAGTCAGAGTCTAGCAAAGTTCTTAGAGAATCTACTCCTCTTGTCACCCCTCATCCCTTTGTTTCTCCTAGCTTAGCATCTAATAATAACAGCAGTTTGGATAACCCAACAGCTGTTCCTTTACCGCCTTTGACTACTGAACAGAGGCCTCTTTGTTTCAGTTATTTTCAAAACTTAACATGAATAAATCAGATTCTGCTTACTCCTTGTGTTTTTCTTAATCCAATTCTGTTTATGAATACAATGAGGTTAATCTAGACCCATACTCGATCGACTTACCTCCCCATATAATCAAAGAAATACTACAAGAGGGGGAAGGGGCACCATTTATAGAAAACACTGAACCTATTAACGTAGGGACTGAACTAGAACCCCGAGAACTTAGAATAGGGACAACCCTAAATCCGACTGAGAGGGCCAGTTTCATAGACCTCCTACACGAGTTCAAAGACGTTTTTGCTTGGTCTTTCAAAGACATGCAAGGGATCGACAAATATATCGCAGAGCATCGAATTCCAATCAAGCGAAGCTTCAAACCCGTGAAACAGAAGCTCCGTCGGATAGAACTGAGTGGGCTCTTAAGATCAAGGAAGAGGTCGACAAAGAATTCACAGCCGGATTCATTAAATTTTCCGAGTATTCTGACTGGGTGGCTAACGTAGTCCCCGTACCCAAAAAGGATGGACGAATCCGGGTTTGCGTTGATTTGAGAGACTTAAACAAAGCAAGTCCCAAAGATGATTTCACTCTACCGCATATCGACATACCAGTAGATAATACTGCAGATCACGCATTGTTATCCTTCATCGATGGGTATACCGGGTATAATCAGATCAAAATGGCCGAAGAAGAGATGCATAAAACAGCTTTCGTCACTCCATGGGGCACATACTGCTACACAGTGATGCCATTTCGACTAATTAATGCTGGAGCTACATACCAACGTACTCCAACTATATTATTTCATGACATGATGAATAAAGAAGTGAAGGTATATGTAGATGATATGATTGTCAAATCAAACGAAATAAAAGGACACATCAACAACCTTCGCAACTTCTTTCTCAGATTGCGCAAATACAACATGAGACTCAATCCTCAGAAATGTGCATTATTCAGAGTAACTTTAGGCAAACTCCTAGGACATGTCGTCAGTCAGAAGGGAATAGAAATTTATTCACCTAAGATCAAAGCCTTAATCGAGATGCCACAACCCCAAACCGCGAAGGAAGTTAGAGGTTTCTTGGGCAAGGTAGAGTATGTGAGTCGGTTCATATCAAAACTCACTATGATTTGTAAACCTATTTTCAAAAAGCTAAAGAAAACAGATCATACCATTTGGATGATGATTGCCAAAAGGCATTCGACAAAATTAAGGAGATATTAGCCAAACTACCAGTGTTGATGCCTCCCCAACGAGATCAACCTCTTGGTTTATATCTCACAATCACAGAAACAGGTATGGGGGCAATGCTTGCACAAACTGTTGGGAAAGAAGAAACAACTATCTACTACCTTAGCAAGAAGTTCTTAGAATATGAGTGCAAATACACACCTCTTGAAAAGACATGCCTCGCTCTTGTGTGGGCAACAAAGAAGATAAATCATTACATGCTTAGCTACTCGGTTAAGGTGTACAAAAAAAATGGACCCCATCAAATACCTTTTCGAGAAACCCGTCCTCAACGGACGTCTAGAAAGTTGGACCTTGATGCTCTCAGAGTTCGATCTCAAATATGTACCTCTGAAAGTCATAAAAAGACGTGTCGCTGCTGAGTTTTTGCATACAATCCTATCAACGACACCCAAGCAAAAGAAATGTGGTCATTTCTAGACGAGGATATTTATATTTTGATGGCGCATCTAATTTAAGAGGAGTCGGAGTGGGGGTATTGCTCACTTCTCCTAAAGGTGAGCATACACCACTATCTGTCAAACTCAACTTTGAGGTGACAAATGATGCGGGGTTAGTCGCCCTCCCCCGGTCAAACAAATTTATAAACTCAACTACTAATGTAGTAGCGGTAATCGAGGTCAAACCACAAGGATGGTGATTAAGGCTCTAAGGTAAGTTGGTCGCATTCTAGTTTAAATCTAGCTAGAAGCAAATTGGAGGTGACTAATGCTAAACAAGACTAACAAGAAGGCAAAGATGCGATATAAAGCAAGAATTAAAAGGAACTAGGGTCGATGGGTTCATTAATGCAAGTATAGTTTAATTATGGTGGGGGTTAGGACTAGTCTAAAGATGAGTCTAAACATGTCTCCACCTCTTGGTGTAAGACGGATTAAAAAAACAAGCCTCCACCTCTCGATGCGAGACGTGCCCTAGTCTAAGGTGAAAGTCCTAGACCTCTAATTAGACTCCTCTAATTAGTTCATTAAATTACATTAACTTAATGATTTAGGATCTAGTTATCATGCATGCAAATAAAAAAGCATAAATATAAAGATAGGATGAATTTCCTTACAATGGATATTTTCGGTCCAATATGGGCACAATAAGAACTCCTTCTTATTGTTCTTGAGCATGTATTTAGTGGATGATCCTCCATAAAATAACCTCCAAAGTTGAAGGTCTCCTTCTTGTTGCACCCAAGATTAAACCCAAATAATCTAAACTTATTATTAACTAGATAATAAGTGAATATAAATACTACTAATATTATTGTATTACTACTCTAGTAATACTTAGAAAATATTAGTATTTAGGAGAGTTGTAGAGAGAAGAGGTTTTAGTAAGAAGTATGGCAAAAACAAGTGAATGAATTAGTTGAGAAAAATGAGCAACCATCATGCTCTTTAAGGAGCACATGGCCGGCACATCTAACACCAACAAGGGTGATTTTTCTCCTTATTTAATTCACATGCAAAAAGCTTGAGTGTGGGATGGAAATTGATAATGATCATGTGTCATAACATGTCATTATGAAATGGTGGAGTGTAGAATTGGTAGAGTAAAATCACTAATGATTTTATCTACTCAAAACCGGTCCACTTGTGTCCATAATGGACCATTTTGATTTTTGATATTTGTCTCACAAATACTTATTAATCATATGCTTAATTATCTTGTATAATTAAGTGTTAATTTGATCATATAACAATTATATGACTCAAATTAATAAATAATATGTACTTAACTTTTAAGTGATATTTTACCATTATATCAATATATAATGGGTCCCACAATGCAGTTAATTTATTTTACAACTCTTTGTAAATATAATTAACTAATTACCTCTACCTCAAAATATATGCACAACCTCAACTAATTTAATGAATTAACGATTTAAATTAAATTAAATCTTTTAATCGTATTAAAATAAGACGTAAAATTTATTCAGTCAGTTATCGTATAATTGACTAATAAACTTAAGTGGAATGAGTTCCTAACTCAATTTCCAATAAACAACTCTCGTAACTAAACGTACATATCAAATATATGTAATGCCCTAATTAAACTGTATCGTATACAAATAATTAGTATTCTATTTGGGTCTCATCCTATAGGTGTGACCTAAAGGGATCAGTTGATTACCGCCGTCATACGACAATAACGTCAAACTCTAGTCAGCCAAGCGTTACCGATTTACGTTAATCAACTGACGTGGAGTATCAAAATATACTAATCATGCCACGTATATTCCAAATGAGATTTATTATATAAATGCACTATTGTGGAGGACACTTACTCCAACATAAGGTTCGATTGGGTTCTCGCCCTAACCTCCCCCTAAACATCCAACATACACACAACAACAATACAAGTCTAAGCTCTCACTCAAACTAGTACTAAAACATGGGAAAGACTCGAATTACTCATTCAAGCATTCCAACAAACACCTTGTGTGCATAAAACAAGTAGACTACCAAAAGACTTAATCTTTATGCCCGATTACCATAATCGACCCATAAACCTACAATAAATCCCCAATCTTACCCTAGCAATACACTACTCACTCATACTAATGAAGGAAAACATTAAAGATGGATACTTTGATATGAAATAAACAAGAGAAGACATATTCAATATGAAAACTAGTTAAATAAACAAGAACAAGTAATTAGAAGACAATTAATAAAATAAAGATGAGAAATTGTACCAAACATGTAAGAAAGATTGAAACTTGGATTAATAATCAAATAAGAGTCTCCTCTTGTCTTCAAATTGCAACCCAAATCTTCACTAGTAACTAAGAGAAAGACTAGATCTAACAATAACTAACTAGGAAATTGAGTAATTATCACTAATTAAGAGAGATTAGAGTACTAATTAGGGAGATATTCCTTATTAATTACTAGGGTTCTTGTATCTAGGGTTGTGTCTAGGATGAATTAGGAGGGGGGTATTTATAGGTTGGTAGGATTAGGGGGTCAAAAGAAGAAGGAAAGAAGAAAAAAAACAAATTTGCAGACAAGGGGGGTCCCAGCTGGCCGGCCGACCGCTGGTGGCCTGGACCGACTGGCGCCCCCTGGCTTTCCTTCCTCTTTATTTCGCTTCTTTTCTCTTCCTCTCTCTACGGCTGCCCCAGCCGTTCAGGCCGACTACCAGTTGCCTTGGCCGACTGCCGGTTTCTGCTTTTCCTTTGTCTTCTTCCTGCGTCGACTTTTTATGCGCCTTCCCCACCCGGTCCGGCCGCCTGCCGGTGGGCTTGGCCGGCAGGGGCTCCCTGCTTTTCTCTTTCTTTTTGTTCGACAATTAGGGGAGGTTAGGTGGCCAGGCTGGTGGGCCGGCTGCCGGTGCAACATGCCGGGTGGCGCCTCCTCTTTAGTCCTTCCTCTTTCTTCTTTTCTTCTTTGTGTTTAATTTCTCGGTTCTCATCCCGTCTCGTCCTTGTCTTGACATATTTCCTATGAATTGAGACGGAATTAAATAGCATGAGAGTATACGGGATGAGGGCCAAAATACGATAAAACCGACGCTAAGCTAAACTAAATACGCCGAAAAATAAGAGAATAAAGAGGGGAAACGGTCTAAAATAATCGTATATCAACAAATAACGCGGCAGAATACGAAGCTTGCCTTATTGGTTTACCAGCGGCAGTCAGTCTAGGCATTAAGAATCTTTGAGTTCATGGAGATTCCTCCTTGATAATCAACCAGGTCAATAATTTCATGGTCAATAAAACCGACGCTAAGATCTTATCAATATAAGAATTTTGACTCAACGCTAATATCCTTTTAGATTTATCTTCATAAATCCAGATATCTAAAAGATGTATTCTACTTCTCCAAAACATTTCATCATCTAAAATTATCAATATGTCTCCACATATAAGACTGATGCACACCACATTACTCCCACTAAACTTCATGTATAAACATAATTCCTCGAGATATCGAGAAATATTTTACAACATGATTGACACACTAATTCCATCTCTTTAGTGCTTACTTAAGACATCCTCTTAAGCTTGCAAAATTAACTTAGGATAGTTAGGATCTACGAACCCACAGGTGAATATAAAATATACAACCTCTTCTAGAATCGTATTCAAGAAGTTGGTCCTTGAGATCCAATTGACATCATACTATTATGATATGGTGTAATCGCTAAGTATATTCGAATGGATCGAAGAATTAAGGTTAGTGCAAAAACTCTTTGCGTACCCATTTATCTTTGAAAACATTGTAATGTTTATCCATGCAAATTTCGATCTTTAAAAATCAATTTACATTGAAGAGGTCGTACTTCTTCAAGTAAAATTTATCAGGTCATATACCTGATCATCATGCATGGAGTCCATTACAAATCGTATGACTCTAAGCCATAGCAAGAAGTTGGGACTAAAAATAGTCTTTTATAAGTCACATATTAGAATTCATCACTATTAAGGAGTGATAAAATTCTACCTGACCTCCTAGGTTCCGAAGAAACAACTACTGAACAAGCAATGAGGAAAACTTTTTACGGACCATATGCTCAGTTTGTGGCTCTTGAAACATTTTCTCCCACTCTGTCTTATCAATAAATAATCGTATTTTGATTGAAAGACAGCATTACGAGTCACAAACGCTTTGTTCTCGTGGTCAATGTGGGATTATTGAGCACTTGTTGTAACAACCCGAAAATTACCCAAAATTTCTAGTAAAAATATTTACTAACACTTTTCAGCAGACTTAAGTTTTTAAAATAGAAATTTTTGTTTCGAGTCGTATTTTGAAATTCCGAGTTCGTATTTGGAATTTCTGAGAGATTTCATGAAAATCCCGTTTTTTTTGTCATCTTTGACTTTTCTTGACTTTTAAGTCGTCTTTGACTTTTTCTTGACTTTTTAAAGTCGTCATAAACTTTTTCTTGCTTTAAGTCGTCATAAACTTTTCTCTGACTTTTAAGTATCTTTGACTTTCTCGACGTTTAAGTAGAACTTTGACTTTCGTTGACTTTTTCCGACTCGCCTTATAAGTTTGAAGACCGAAATTTTATTTAAAAAAATAATATTTTTGATTTATTTTGATTTAGATTTATTAGAATTTATGATAATTTAATAAAATTATTTTGAATTTATTCGGAATTTATAATAAGGTTTTACGGTTTAAACCGGGAATCATTTAACTATTCCCGACTCATCGTAAATCCCGAAACAAACCCGAAACTCGACTTTGGCATGAGTCACATGCCCATGTCATCGTTTTCCACTCACTTGAGATATTTTAATTGTTTTGATTAAACTAATACAAATATCTTAGATATTTGTTACTTTATCGATCCGTCAACGGAAATTACGCAAATCGATTACAAAACAGACCCGATTCATCTCAAACCACACGGCTCCTTTCTCCTCTCTTAGCCTTGATATTTTCATTACTTTTGATTACAATATCATAATATCTAGATATTTAGTTTAATTAACTTAATATCGAATTATATTTAATCGATTACCGTAATATAATTATTAAACGCGAGTCAATTCCGTAACAACAATTTCAAAACCCGACTCATTATTTTGTCTATAAACACACGGGTCACCCAACCCACTTTACTCACTAACAACTTTTCATTTTAAAATAAATCAAATGAAAGATCAAACATCACTTTTTTAACGTTCTTGAGCGTTCTTCGTCGTTCTTCATCCGTTCTTCGTCGTTCTTGAGCAAAATCATCATAAAACCTTCATTTCTTAATTAAATCCGTCCTAACTTATATTTCTAGAATCTCCTCTTCGCTCTCCATCTTAAAGTACGGTTTATTTTCAATTCCGACAAAATCGTTTTCAACACTTTAATTATGGAAAATCAAGTTTTAATTCTAATAATGTTTTTATTGTCATTTCTTATAGGGGAAGATTTTGAAGACGAGTTTGGTGACTCGTATATATTAGGGGAAGATTAGAAGACGGGTTTCTTAGTTTATACTTCTTATTTTGGTGCTAATTGATTTTTCTAGCTAAGGTAACGATTCCGAGTTAATCGGCGAATTAATGTTACATAGCTTTTGTTTCTTTTATTTTTGGTTCATCTTTTGTTTTGGTTCATGTTATTATGATTTAAGGATTTTTAGTTAGTAGCATGTTAAGTAGTAGTGATTATTGTGTTTTATGAAATTATAACATGTTGGTTGTTCTTGATGAATTTGGATGATTTTTCATAATAATGATTTTTGTATGATTGATGGTTAAATTGGTTGTTAAAATGGGTGTTTGTTAATTAAAAACATGTTAGAATTTAATTGGAGTGGTGGTTGTTTGGACCGTGTAGGGTGGCCGGAAAGGGGGGCTGTGAACCGGACCAAACCAGCCGGTCCAGGCCGGTTCAGACCCGGTCTGGGTTGGTCCATGGTGGGTCCGGGCTTTGGTCTTTGGGTTGTGTCGATGTTTGATTGTTATGTTGTTGTTTTGACGGGTTTTAATTATGTTAAGCATGCGGGAAATAATTAGAAACGGTTTTTAGTAAGATCGATAAAAAGGCCAAAACAGCCCAAAACTAGGCCGTGGGGCCAGTCCAGGCCCATGTGTGTCTCGGCCCAAAATCAGCCCGTGGGTCCCACTTTGGGACTTGTGACGGTTTTTGAGTTATCGTCATTTTTATCGCGTTTTGTCATAATTAGCAAGCGAGAAATATTAATAAGTAAAATATTTAATTAAAAAGGTTTTTCATTAAATTATTATTTCTCACATGTTAGAAATTATAAGACGAGATCGTAGTTTAATTTAATATCCTTTTAGTCAAAGCGGGTTTTTGTATGAATTTATAATTCACATGTTAGAAGTTTTAATAAAATAACATGTAATGAATATGTTGACTTTTATGTCTAAGTCTATGTGGTAAAGACTCTGTTTCTAGCCGGTTTGACCAAACGGGTTTGGTCAAACTAAGATCAAGTCAGCCCCGTTTTGACTGATGACCCGTCGCGGGACTCGGGTCGGGGATTTGTCTTCAAGTAAGGTTGTATTTAATTAATGAATTAGCCTTAGTAGATATGAGGCGATATGATATTTGATTATGATTTATATGCAATTAGTCACATGATAGGATGCTTTTCCCGTGACTGTTTGATTATATGGTTGGTGTCGTGTTGACTAAGTACCCATAGAGAATTATGAGTATATGGCGTCTTGACCATTCTAATTCTAAATGAGTATCTTGGACCATGACATTGATAGGCCGTACTATCTTTAACGAGCATATGGAGTTCACTGCTTGATAGCTTTTGTGGCACGGCCTGGGGGGCTTATCTCCAAGTCGGGGCATGGCATCCTAAGAGTTCCGCTTTGGGAAGGGAGCCAGCTTAAGTACTAGCCATCTCTGCTTAGGGGGTCGCCTAGTAGAGTTTCTCATAGACGGTTATGTCATGGGACGGGGAATGAATAGCTGTTGTCGCTAGGTCTGATCAGTCTAGGACTAGGATGTTTTCCTACCTTGTGGTATAGCCTCGAGGTACAGAAGTCGACTATTGACTGCACTAAGAACTTATGCCTGTTTGTAGACGTATTGGTCTTTCATGTTTGTATGATTCTATGAGTTTTAGAAGGTGAGATGCAAGCCGGCTAAGATTGATAGAGTTTGGATTACCGATTGTTAACTGATTCACATGATTACGTGTTGATTAGGGTTTGAGTGTATCATGGCAACGTTACAGGGTAACCTCTGAGCTAGCATACCAGCTTCCCTACCT
>JAIUZE010070850.1:0-22897 GCA_022085475.1 Heliosperma pusillum | reverse complement strand
TTCATCATCATTATACACACAAAAATTAGAAGCAATTTTTGGGTATTCGTTCTAGCACGACGAAGGCATTTCTTGAACCATCTTGGGTGCAACGATTAGGAGAATACCTACGTTGGTATTTGTTCTTAGGCCTTTTGCTAGGACCGAAGGTTATTTCTTAATCTCTTGTTTTATATTATGCAATTTCATTTATGACTAGAAATTCATATAGTTATAATTTCATTATAATCGAACCTTGTAAAGGGTTAATATACGATAATTCCACAATTGGTATCAGAGCAATGGTGGCTATGAAATTATTTTATATGTTTTCATATTTGATGAAATATAAGATTAGAAATTTTTGTTTTGTTTTTTTTGTTTCGGCTGAAAGAAGAAAAAAAAAATTAGGGTTTGTTTTTTTTTTTTGTACTGTTCAACCGGGAGGAATTTTTTTTTTTTTGCCTTGTTTTTCCTTTTTGATTCATATATGTTGTTGTTTTAATATGTTAAGATAATAATATAATGAATTTGTTGATATTTTGATTTAATGAGGATTAAATTGAAATGCAAAAGGAATTTGTTTTGGATGTTAAAGAACATTCATTGTGCTAAATTTTTCGATATGAATATACAAAACAATTATGATTAGTTGAGTATTTTGATAATCGATTAATCATGATTTGGATATTCATCTTAAAAGGTTAATTTGAATCATCTAGTTTGTATCAATGTTTAATAATGATTAGATGTTGAATGTTTGTACCGATCTAGTTTTATTAGCATGATCAAATTAAAAGATTTGTATTTGTTTTTTTTTTAAACCAAGAAAATTTAAAAAAAAAAAAAAAATTTTGTACCTGCTACTGTTCACGGGTACTGTTCACGGGTACTGTTTTGTTTATTGCATTATAAAGATAATGTATGTTGATTATTGTTGTGAAAAAGTTCACAATAATAGATACCCTATTATTTTAAAAGGGTTTAAAATAATGTTGAATTTAATTTATGTTATACCCGATCATATGAATTAAATTGGATTATGGTTGATTAAAATTGTTGTGTGCAATTAAGGAATTGTCACATAATTTTGATCATTTTAAAGGTGGTTTGGATAAATTAATCATCATAATTAATGAATTATGTCTTGAAGGTTTAATTTATTTTGTTGATGCATTTTATTTGGTTGAATGAATGAATGAATGAATGAATGGATGAATGGATTATTTTGGTATTTTACAAGAGGTTGTAATT
The DNA here is from genome assembly GCA_022085475.1 of Heliosperma pusillum. Taxonomy (NCBI): domain Eukaryota; kingdom Viridiplantae; phylum Streptophyta; class Magnoliopsida; order Caryophyllales; family Caryophyllaceae; genus Heliosperma; species Heliosperma pusillum. Next base: position 21,664 of record JAIUZE010070850.1, on the reverse strand, counting down.
TGTATTGCTTAGTGTGGCCTTAGTAGATTGTGTTATCGTAATGATGGTAACATGGTCTTTGATGTATTTTGAGATCTCGAATCTCCCCTTTGTAATCTTTAATTATAATTTTAAATTAGAATGTAAATAGGTTTATATTTTGTAATTTTTAAAAAATTGTATTTTTGAGAAGACCAAAGATGGAGATCGGATAGCTCACTCCCGCTACATGGACCAAGATGGAACATGAAGTCAAGCTTCTAGGGTCCATAAGGATGGATTCCAAAGTGTATTTTTTTTTCTATTTTGATAGGATAGGCCACACTAGGACTTTTTACTTTGTTTTCATTTTTCCATTCTTATTGTTTTTCTTTTGCATGATAGTTATTGCATCATATTCCGCCTAAACCAAACCACCTACTACTACTTAATTGCATGAAAATTGACTCATATAGATTGTATGTTAATTATCATGGACATCCAGATGTCACTCTAAATCCTAAAAAGCTATCATCTTAAATTATTCATTCTCAAATTGCTAGATCATTCGTTCACTTAAATGAATAAAATTAAAGCTGATGGACCTTCCTCTAAAACCCAAAATTGAGATTAGTCTTTATAGGGAAAACTGCTATGACTCCCTTCTTCGTCGGTAGGCATATAGGACCTTACTCTCCATATGACCCCATCTACGTTGGGTAAGTAGTAAGTGTTGACCTATTTTACCTCAACATTATAGTCCGAGTAATATCTCGTGATTATGATGGACTAGAGATAGAATTTACAGAAATTTATCGACCAGGAATTCTAAAAGTAGAATTAGCCAAGTAGTTGGCTTATCAATTTACAGAAATTGTGTCTTGGGATCATTTATATAATACTTGAGGGATGTCAATTGTATAAACGCAAGAGTCTTCGCATTAATCGGTTTTGCATTAGACTTTATTAAAATGATGAAAAAGCTTATTATGTTTTATCTCCTTTCTCGAAGTGTAGCATTCATTTACATCGATAAAACTGTTATAACAAATGGCTGGACATGGTGATGCCCCTATGCCAAGTGCCACGCTCGCACGTGAATCCTAGCTTAAGATGTTGATGGACAACATGAATCAGTACACGCGACTGAAGAATAACGGGTCCAACTTTGCGGACTGGAAGGCTTCATTACGGAATGCTGCCATAGCTGACGGTAAGCTGAAGTACTTGACAAAGCCACTACCGCCTAACCCAGCCCCCAATGCAGGAGCCAATGAATCACTTGCTTATCGTGATTTCGTAATGGAGGCGGGTGCGATAAAGAACGTACTCATCTTTTCAATGGAATCCAATTTGCAAAGACGGTTCATTGCCCAAGGTGCAAACAAGATTTTCACCACGCTCACTAACGAGTTCTCAAAAGCACCGCAGATCGTTATGTATGAGCTTACCACTCGCTTCTTTGAGGTGAAACTCCAAAAGGGTCAACCGGTTAGCCCACACATTCTCGATATGATCGAGAATCTTGAAAAACTGAAGGCACTTGATTGCAAAATCAAAGAGAGCGTGGTCATTGACCATTTCTCAGGGCCACTCGAGGAGTAGTAACTGAAATGCATGGCCATGCTCGAATAATGATTCGCTTATCAGTTGAGTTACTCTCTAGTCGGGAAAACCACTCTTGATACTGATCACTTGTAAAATACGACCTTTGCGAATGCGGACTTTGCAAATTGTTTTACATTGAGTGGGATAAATTTAAGGATATGAGAATCGGTTATCGCACATACACTTGTAAGGACAAGTGGGAGATTGTTGGAGCTAGTGTCCTCCACAGTTAGTGTGATAACAGCTAAGGTTCACAGGGTATACTTTGTATTATAATCAGTTGATTAACGTTTATCGATAACGGTTGGCTTGCTAGATAAGTTTGACGTTATTGTCATACAGATGGCGGTGATCAACTGATCCCTAAAAGTCACACCTAAAGGATGTGTTTTGAGAGATGTGATTATTTGAGAAAATAATCATATTGATGCCTTATTAAATGACTAAAAGGTTAGTCGATGTATTTGACTAAAAGGTTAGTCAAATGTGATGATGATACGATTATTTAATAACGATTAAATAAGGTTAGCTGGTAATTGAATATAAAATGTTATATTTAATCAATGTATATAATGTTGGTCTAAACTAAATATAAACTGTTATATTTAAGTTGGCGGATATGTATTACACGATATTATTATAGTGTATTGGTCCGGCATTACTCGGTTTATGTAACGGTCCATTACTAGTAATAATTAATACATATTATATTGTGTATATAATAAATGAGATGCCAATTACCAATTAGAGGTTGAGTTAAATAAGGAAACTAGGGTTTTGATTTTGTGGCGTTTGCTCTTGCCATATCACGGCACATATGGAGTATTAAGAGCAAGAAAAAGAAACCCTAAGACCGACTCAAATTTCATGGCACACCTAGGGTGAAAAGAGAAGAAAAATTCTGATTTTGGTCTCTCTGATTCATCTTCATATTCATCATCATTATACACACAAAATTAAAAGTAATTTTTGGGTATTTGTTCTAGCACGACGAAGGCATTTCTTGAACCAACTTGGGTGTAACGATTAGGAGAATACCTACTTTGGTATTTGTTCTTAGGCCTTTTACTAGGACCGAAGGTTCTTTCTTAATCTCTTGTTTATATTATGCAATTTCATTTATGACTAGATATTCATCTAGTTATAATTTCATTATAATCCGAAAATTTTAAAGGGAAATATACGATAATTCCCACAGTACGTTGGTACGTAGCTCCAACAATAATTAGTCCAAATGGCATAACCCTGCCCCATTTAGTGACGAACGCTGTTTTATGCATGTCTTCTTTAGCCATTTTGAATTTGTTATACCCGGCATACCCATCCATGAAGGATAACAATGCGTGTTCCGCTGTGTTATCTACCAATATGTCGATATGTGGTAGAGGGAAGTCATCTTTGGGACTTGTTTTGTTTAGGTCTCTGAAATCAACACAAACCCGGATTCGACCATCCTTTTTAGGTACGGGAACTATGTTAGCCACCCAGTGAGAATACTCAGAAACTTTAATGCATTCGGCCGTGAATTGTTTGTCGACCTCTTCTTTGATCTTAAGAGCCCATTCAGTCCTCATCCGACGGAGCTTCTGTTTTACGGTTTGAAACCTGGCTTGATCGGAATTCGGTGCTTTATGATGTCCATGTTGATCCCTTGCATGTCTTTGTAAGACCAAGCAAAAACGTCTTTGAACTCGTGTAGAAGGTCTACGAAGCTGGCCTTCTCACTCGGATTCAGCGTTGTCCGTATTCTAAGTTCTTGGGGTTCTAGTTCGGTCCCTACGTTGATGGGTTCAGTGTTTTCTATGACCGGTGCCCCTTTCCCCTCTTGTAGTATTTCTTTGATTATATGGGGAGGTAAGTCAATCGAGTCTGGGTCTGGATTATCCTTATTATCATCATAAACAGAATTGCATTCATAAAAACACAAGGAGTAAGCAGAATCAGATTTATTCATATTATATTTTGAAAACAACTGAAACAAAGAGGCCCTCTGTTCAGTAGTCAGAGGCGGTAAAGGAATAGTTTCGCGGACATTTCCCAAACTACTGCTAATGTTAGATGCTAGGCTAGGAGAAATAAAGGGATGGGGAATTACAGGAGAAGGAGACTCTCTAACAACTTTGCTAGACTCTGAATGGGACTCCAAATCCGTCTCCGACTCTGACTCGAATTCGTTGTAGTCTGGTTCTCCTTTTAACATCTCTCCTTCTCCAGTAGTGACTTTGAAGAGTTTCCCTTGGTTTTTGGTCTATTTGATCGACTTTCTCCATCCTTTTGGTTGGCTTGAGCCAGCGTCGTTAATCAACGCTGTAGGGTTGAAATAATTGTCCTAAAGTATCATGGTAATGATCTCATCCTGTGCGGCTCTGAGGAATCGATCTTCTCCAAACAGAAGACTAACTGCTTGTTCGTTTAAAAAAGGTGTCTGGCGAGTTTTGACGGTAGGACCGTTTTTGAGGGAATAAAGTAGCAATCATGGAAGACCTCGATTCCTTCTAATTGTTTTCCTCTATAGTGTGAGGACTCAGGAAACCCGTGAAAATATTCTTGGCTTCCTTCCCTAATGAAATTTATGTTTAGAGTAGGGAGATAAGGCTGCATCTGGATTCCCTTACTCTTACAATTTTGCACTTGAGTAAGCATTTCTAAGGTTTCCTCTTTGATGGGTTTGTACCCTAACCCCAATGGTATCTTTCTAGAGTTCCCTGGGAAGTATCCCTAGGATTTAAGTATGTGGTTGACCACTAAGTAAGAGTATGGGTCGAAATAGAGAGGTGCCAACTCACTCTCTACAAGATTCACACTCTGAAATCCTCCAAGCTCATATATTGTATCCGTAACTACTTGATTGCTTGACATTTTCTCTATCACAGCCTTGATAGGTGACGAAGTGATTGTCACTACCTTGCCATCTACAGGAATTTTGATCTTCTAGTGTAGGGTGGATGTTATTGCTTTAGAAGGATGAATCCATGGCCTTCCTAAAAGTATGTTGAAGGATGCTTTAATGTCTACAATGTGGAAGTTAACCTTTCGCTCGACTGGCCCAGTGGCTATGGTGAGGTTAACTAGTCCCGATACGTTCCGTCGTGTCTCGTCATACGCTTGAACACCTTGGTTGGTAGGAGTCCAATTCGATTCTTTCATGCCCAATTTACGTGTCGTCTTTAGTGGTATGACATTGACTGCGGAGCCATCATCTACCAAAGTCATGGGTATATTTTTATGCACTGAAACTATTCAGAAAAGACAACTAAACAATGACAAATTGAGCTAAGATTAAGACACTTGCAAGTACTCTGTTTCTGTTTGAATTGATTGTTAAAGAACAAGGATAGGACCTTAACCAAAGCACCAAGCCAATGGTTGAGGGTTGAACCTTGATCCCAGCACACAGCTAAGGACCCAAGCTCACTTCCAAGCACAAAGCAAAGGAAGTTGTCTCAAGCACACAGCCAAGAGATGCAACAGAAACAAGGTTTCAGTTTTATGTTTTACTTCAAATCTGATTTGCATTTCATTAGGTAAGGCCTTATATAGGCAACAAGGATACAACTCAGACGTTAGGAGATATCTAGGGCCACAAAGGCTTACAACATGAAACAAAATAACAGCTACAAACTTGCAGGAAACTGACATAAAGTAGATAAAGCAGAAAAGTAGTTCTAATAGGACAATCTGCCTTAATGGGTTTGTTGGGGTTGAAACTGGTGGAGGGGTGGACTTCTGAGCTTGATTCTTGAGCTCAACTGAAGTGGGATGGATGCCAAAGGTCCTTCTAAAAGGCCCTCGAGTTTTTTTGATCATAAAAGGAAAGTTTGATAGTGACATGTTAACTACTGCAAAAAGGCTGAAATCTGGACAGTCTGAAGTTGTCCCTAAGCTAACTCTTTGTGTGTTTGTTTCTTGGAAGGGAAGTCCTGGGGAAAGTTGTAGAGGACCTTCCCAAGACATAGGTTTGAGGGTTGGTTAGGCTAGTTTGATTGTGTCAGGCCCCATGGACCCTGTTTAGAGAGGCAGTGATAGGCTGTTTTTTGGCTGAGGGCTGTTTTGTTGTTTTGGGTTTGTTGGGCTGTTGGTTGTGCCTTGTTGTGGCTTAGCCTTGGGAAGTGGATGGCTAGGCTTTGTTCTGGTTGTGGGGGTGTTGTCTTAGCAGGTTTGAAGTGGTTGTGGCTTGGACTGAATAGGATATTGTCATAACTGATCATGGTGTTGTCTGAAAGGATGTTGTTGTTTTGAATGGTGTTGATGTCTTGATGTTGAGCCTTGTCTTGAGTTTGTGTCTTGTGTTGAGCTCGTGTCTTGGCTTGATCACATACTCCTGTTGCAACCTCCCTTTCTTGAAAAGGATTTGCCCGCAAATCTTCCTCACCTTCATCATCTGATTCACCATGGTAGGGGCTCAGTTCTCCCACATTGAAAGTACCATGTACACCATAGCTTCTTGGTAGATCCACCTTGTAAGCATTTGTGCCTATCTTCTCCAATATCTCAAATGGTCCATCAGCTCTTGGCATGAGCTTGTTTCTCCTTTTGTCTGGAAATCTCTCTTTTCTTAAATGCAACCATACAAGATCCCGTGCCTTGAACTCCCTTGCTTTCTTAGGTCCCTTGGACCTAGCCTTGTACAACTCATTGGACCTTTCAATCTGCTTCTTGACTTGCCCATGAATCTGTATCATTTGCTCAACTCTTTTCTTTGCATCATAGCTTGTCTTGTTTCCTTTGACTGGTGCTAGGTCTGTAGGCATGAGAGGATTAGTACCATAAACAGTTTCAAAAGGACTTTTACCTAAGCTGCTGGAGGGGGCTCTGTTGAAGGCAAACTCAGCTTGTGCTAGCCTGAGATCCCAATCTTTCAATGACTTGGAAACAATACTCCTTAAGATCTTTCCTAGTGTCCTGTTAGTGACTTCTATCTGCCCATCAGTTTGGGGATGGTGAGAAGTACTAAACATTAACCTGGTCTTCAATAGCCTCCACAAGGTTCTCCAGAAGTGGCTCATGAACTTTGTGTCTCTATCTGAGACAATGCTTCTAGGGACCCCATGTAACTTGACAACCTCCCTAAAGTATAGTTCAGCTACCCCCAATGCATCCTCAGTCTTCTTACAAGCAATGAAATGTGCCATCTTGCTGAATCTATCTACAACCACCATGATTGAATCCTTTCCCCTTTGAGTTCTAGGTAAGGCTACAATGAAGTCCATACTGAGATCTTCCCATGGCTTGTTGGGTACTGGAAGTGGTGTGTAAGGGCCTGCTTAAAAGTGTGCCTTGGCTATTTGACAAGATCTGCATCTCTTGAGGGCATCTTGCACATCACTGAGCATCTTAGGCCAATAGAACTGATCTTGTAAGATGTCATAGGTCTTCTGTACCCCAAAGTGACCAGCAAGGCCATTGGAGTGAACCTCTTTGACCAGTAGTCCCCTATAAGGTCCCTTAGGCACACACAGTTTGTTCCCATAGAATAAGTATCCTTCTTGAGCTGTGTATTTGCTCCCTTTCTTGACTTGCCCTTCTTGATGTACCTCCCATTCATGCTTGAAGTCTGGGTCCTCTTGATAGAGCTCTTTCATAAATTCAAACCCCAACACCCTTTGCTCCATGAAGGTCAACATTACAGACCTTCTAGACAATGCATCAGCTACAACATTGTTCTTACCTTCTATATACTTGCTGGAGAATGAGAAGGATTGCAAGAACTCTACCCATTTGGCCTGCCTGGGGTTGAGTTTTTGTTGTCCATTGATGTATTTGAGAGCCTCATAATCAGAATGAAGCACAAAAGGCTTAGGCTTCAAGTAGTGTCCCCAATGATTCAATGCCCTCACAATGGCATAGAATTCCTTGTCATATGTGGAATAGTTAAGCTTGGCCCCATTTAGCTTCTCACTAAAGTATGCCACAGGTTTCTTTTCTTGAGTAAGCACAGCTCCTATGCCAAGACCACTGGCATCACACTCTACCTCAAAGAGTTTGTTAAAGTCTGGTAGAACCAATATTGGAGACTTGCACAATAGCTCTTTGATCAGATTGAAGGACCTTTCAGCCTTCTCATTCCACTTGAACTCTCCCTTCTTCATGCACTCAGTAATAGGGGCCATGATTGAACTAAACCCTTGTATGAACCTCCTATAGAAAGATGCCAACCCATGGAAACTTCTTACATCAGTAACAGTTTGGGGAATGAGCCATTCCTTGATTGCTTGCACTTTCTCAGGATCAACTGCTACCCCTTTCTTAGAGATGATGAACCCAAGGAATTAAACCTCAGGCTGCATGAAGGTGCACTTCTCTAGCTTGCCATACAACTTGTTTTCTCTTAGGACCTCAAACAACAACTTCAGATGTTGCAAATGTTCTCCCTTAGTTGAACTGTAAATAAGAATATCATCAAAGTAAACCACTACACACTTGCCTAAGTAAGGCCTTAGGACTTCTGTCATCAACCTCATGAAGGTGCTAGGGGCATTAGACAACCCAAAAGGCATCACCAACCATTCATAGAGCCCATGTTTAGTCTTGAAAGCTGTCTTCCATTCATCCCCTGCTCTTATCCTCACTTGGTGGTAGCCCTGCCTCAGATCAATCTTAGTGAACACTTGAGCCCCACTTAGCTCATCCAGAATATCATTAAGTCTAGGTATGGGAAACCTATACTTGATGGTAATGTTGTTGATGGCCCTACTATCAATACACATACGCCAAGTCCCATCCTTCTTTGGCACAAGCAAGGCTGGTACAGCACAAGGACTGAGGGACTCTCTGACATAGCCCTTGTTGAGTAGTTCACCTACTTGAAGTTGGAGCTCTTGTGTAGCCTTAGGGTCACTCCTGTAGGCTGGCTTGTTGGGTAAGATAGCTCCAGGTACTAGGTCAATGTGGTGCTCTATCCCTCTAAGTGGTGGCAGTCCACTAGGAAGCTCAGTAGGGAAGACATCACCATAACTTTCTAGGATAGATTTGACCTCTTCAGGGATATCAATGATACTCATCCCAGTCTCCTTGACTAGCAATATGTATACAGGTTGTAGCTCACTTAGCTCTTGTGCTATTTCTGATTCACTTATCAACATGACTTCTTTGGAAGCCTCACTCATGGGGTTTGGGTTGATCTTTAAAGCAGGTGGTAAAGGTGCTAGGGTGATCTTCTTCTTCCCATACTTAAAGGTGTAGGTGTTGTCTCTCCCATGGTGTATGGCATCCCTATCAAACTCCCATGGTCTCCCAAGCAGAAGGTGACATGCATCCATAGGTAGAACATCACAAAGACTCTCATCCACATACCCTTTACCAATTGAGAAAGGTATAACACATTGTTTATCCACCTTGATCTCAGCCCCTTTGTTTAGCCATCTGAGTTTGTAAGGTAGGGGGTGGTCTTTGGTGGGTAGAGCTAGCTTGTCTATCAGTGTTTTGGAGGCCACATTAGTGCAGCTTCCCCCATCAATAATGAGGTTACATACTCTACCCTTGATGGTACATCTGGTCCTAAAGATCTGGTGTCTTTGGTCCTCTTCCAAAGGTTGTGGTTGAGCATGCATTACCCTCCATGTTACCAAACTTAACCCTGCATCAGGCTCTATCAACTCCTCACTAGCCTCTACCTCAGGCTCTTCCATCTCTTCATCACAGACCAACACTTCATCATCTCCCCAATGGATTACTTCAAGGGTACTCAGAGCCCTTTTAGATGGACATTCTCTAGCAAAATGTCCATACCCTTGACATTGAAAGCACTTTTTGAGAGGGGTAGTCTTCCTTTGGCCTGCCTCAGCAGCCTTGCCTTTATCAAGGTTGAAAGGGGTCTTAACAGGAACCATTGGTTCTCCTATCTTAACTCCTACAAAAGGTTTGAAGGTGGGGGTTCTGGAAGGTGTCTTAGAAGCACTGCCTTTCCTTTTCCCAATTTTTCTACCCTTAAAGACAAGTTGACAGCTTCCTCAAAGGAGTATATGTTTTGTAACCTGACTTTACTAGCTATCCTTTCATCCAACCCCTCTAAGAACCTTGCTATCTTTTGTTCAGATTTCTCAACAACCTCACATTGCAAAGTGAGTTGTTCAAAGTCTCTTAGGTAGGACTCTAAAGGTCTTTGGTCTTGCTTTAGGTGAGTAAGCTTAATGAACATGTCTTGAGTGTAGTCCCTAGAGACAAACTTAGCTCTCATTTTCTTTTTCAGTTTGAGCCATGACTTTACAGGTTCTTTCCCTTCCCTAACCCTCAAGGTTTTCATGTTTTCATACCACAGTGAGGCATAGCCTTTTAGTTTCATGATAGCAACCTTAAAAGCCTTTCTATCAGTGTATCCTTTAAACTCAAAGACTCTTTCTACAGACCTTAGCCAATCTAAGAAATCATCAGGGTTCAAGCTACCTAGAAAGTCAGGAATCTCTACCTTGATATCTTTGTCTTGGTGTCTGAGAAGACTGTGATCTGAGCCATCTGAATCTGACATTTCAAACTGATCTACAGGTTGTCTCCTCCTTCCTCCACCTTGTGGGAAAGGTGCTCCTCTTCCTCGACCTCTGCCTCCCCTTGTATCATTGTTCTGTTGGCCCTCAAGGAGTTCATTGACAGATCTAGAGACCTCCATTACAGTTCTGACAAGACCTTGAACTGTGTTTTCAAGACCTGTGATTCTCTCTTCACTCATGGTTGTATTTTGTGTTTTTAATGTAGTTAGGTAGATGAACTCACAAACCAAAGCTCTGATAACCAATTTGCACTGAAACTATTCAGAAAGACAACTAAACAATGACAATTTGATTAAGATTAAGACACTTTGCAAATACTCTGTTTCTGTTTGAATTGATTGTTAAAGAACAAGGATAGAACCTTAACCAAAGCACAAAGCCAATGATTGAGGGTTGAACCTTGATCCCAGCACACAGCTAAGGACCCAAGCTCACTTCCAAGCACAAAGCAAAGGAAGTTGTCTCAAGCACACAGCCAAGAGATTGCAACAGAAACAAGGTTTCAGTTTTATGTTTTACTTCAAATCTGATTTGCATTTCATTAGGTAAAGGCCTTATATAGGCAACAAGGATACAACTCAGACGTTAGGAGATATCTAGGGCCACAAAGGCTTACAACATGAAACAAAATAACAGCTACAAACTTGCAGGAAACTGACATAAAGTAGATAAAGCAGAAAAGTAATTCTAATAGGACAATCTGCCTTAATGGGTTTGTTGGGGTTGAAACTGGTGGAGGGGTGGACTTCTGAGCTTGATTCTTGAGCTCAACTGAAGTGGGATGGATGCCAAAGGTCCTTCTAAAAGGCCCTCGAGTTTGTTTGATCATAAAAGGAAAGTTTGATAGTGACATGTTAACTACTGCAAAAAGGCTGAAATCTGGACAGTCTGAAGTTGTCCCTAAGCTAACTCTTTGTGTGTTTGTTTCTTGGAAGGGAAGTCCTGGGGAAAGTTGTAGAGGACCTTCCCAAGACATAGGTTTGAGGGTTGGTTAGGCTAGTTTGATTGTGTGAGGCCCCATGGACCCTGTTTAGAGAGGCAGTGATAGGCTGTTTTTTGGCTGAGGGCTGTTTTGTTGTGTTGGGTTTGTTGGGCTGTTGGTTGTGCCTTGTTGTGGCTTAGCCTTGGGAAATGGATGGCTAGGCTTTGTTCTGGTTGTGGGGGTGTTGTCTTAGCAGGTTTGAAGTGGTTGTGGCTTGGACTGAATAGGATATTGTCATAACTGATCATGGTGTTGTCTGAAAGGATGTTGTTGTTTTGAATGGTGTTGATGTCTTGATGTTGAGCCTTGTCTTGAGTTTGTGTCTTGTGTTGAGCTCGTGTCTTGGCTTGATCACATACTCCTGTTGCATTTTATTTAGACACGTAATTGTGATGTATAGAGCGAGGTTGTGACTAGCCCCGAAAGGATGTAAGTCTTCGTCTGTGAAAGTAACTGGGTTGCTGATCTTGACTGAATCTTGGAAGACCAAGTTGACTACATCGTTGGGTGTAGAGTCGTGTGCTACATTTAGCTTTGCCAATGCTTCGAGTACAGCTTGGCGATGGGGAAACGAACTTGAAACTAATTACAACTAATTCCCTACTTTGAGTTTGAAAATGTTCTGTGAGGTATTCATCTTCATCGTCATCGGCCCATATTCTGTTGACAGTATTGAGGTCTTTTAATTTGAAGATTTCAGCTTCTAAAGTGATGACTCGTTCAACCAGATAGTCACATGTTGTGATCACCTGTTGCATTGTAGATTGTTGGGATAGGACTAGAGCTCGTGGTGCGCTTTCTTGGGATGTGGTGCTCGGAATGCGTAGGGATGTCACGATGAATTCGAGCTCCGAACTTTTTTTCTTACATTTCTCGCCCATGCGATGAAGTCATTGATGGTAGGAGAAATGGTGGAATACCTTTCCTCATTTTTGAGCATGTTAATTTCATCTTCAAATGGGGAGATAAGGTGTGATAAATCCAAGGTAGATTCTGTTAGGTTCATATACCTACTCATAAGACTCTTCTTATGATTAACTAATTAACACTTTAATTAGTTTATGCAAGATCTAGCTACATGCTAATAAAATAAACAAGATAAAGAGAACAACGGTTTCATCACATTGTTTGTGTCGAGTATGGACACAAGGAAAGAACTCCTTCTTATCCTTGTTCTTGAGCTAATAGGTCTAGGGATGAACTTCCTAAGTCCCAAGTGTATTAGACTATGACAAATCGTCTCCTTATCACACAATGCTAGATGTGATAAGAAGCCTCTTTCACCTTATTATCACTACTACAATTAGTAATATATATGTTGGTGTGTGTATGTATGAGAATGTAGTAAGAACAACTTGTTTGTGCTTATTTTCTAGTGAGATAATTTGATTATTAAAACACACATAACATCTTCTGTTAAGTAAAGAAGAGAACCTATTCTCTTCTCTTTGCAGTTGGTCATGCCGGTTTTGCGAGATCGGAGGGGGACAAGCATGCTTGCTTTCTCCCTTACCCATGTAGTTAGTGTAGGCTTAGGTTAGTTAGGGTATTAAACTTGTCTTGGCATTTAATCTCAAGGCATGATCATACTAACCTACAACCACCCAAAAACCGGATATACATGGGTTAATATGTGATCCATTTTATCTTATACATTTTGTCAATTGTCATATGTGTGACATGTGACAATTAGCATGTATTTGAGCTTATAAAATCATATTCAACAATTAAATATAATCTTACAACAAATAAATCATACTTAATATTTTAGGTGATGATATATAAATATACGTGTGTAAAATGGTCCATCTCATATAATTTACAACTTATTGTAATTATATTAACCGATTAGTCTTATCTTTAATGTTTCATAAACATCGTAAAACTTTGGCAATATAACATTTAATCACCAAAATGCATTTCATATAATCAAATAATAGTAAGATAATTCTCATATACTGATTGAAATTATACAATCCAATGGATTAATTAATCTGTATCAATATACAATTAATTTAATTTCTAATTTGGGAATCGTCTTTTCGGTGTGACCTCAAGGGATCAACTGATCACCATCGTCATACGACAGTAATATTAAACTCTAGAAAGCCAATCATTACTGATTAATGTGGATTAGTTGACTAGAATATTAATCATCCCTTTGTATTCTTGATAATGAGATTTAATAAAGTGATCGCACTATTGTTAAGGAAACTCACTCCAACAATCTCCCACTTGTTTTCAACAAGTGTGCGTCACCAATTCTCTTGTCCTATTTTAATCTTGCACTCAATGCAAGATGTCTTGCAGGTCGTACTTGCACATGATCATATCGATAGTGGTTTCCTCGATTCCGAGAGTAACTGTCTGACCGGAATTATCTACCGTAGATACCTTCCGAGCGTGGCGATGTATTTCCAGCTTACTACTCATCGAGTGGCCTTGAGATATTTGTTAACCTTGACAAGGGGTTGGACAATTTCAATCGCACTATTCCCTTCGTACACTCACAGTCCTTCATGACCCAATAATTGTCCATTCAGCACTTTTTACATAATGGCTTGGGGCAAAAATCAAAGTCAATCAGAAACTATGTCGACTTGGGCGAATAGTCTCTAGTCTAAATAATTGACTCAAAAAGAATACTATAGTAGCTCTCGCCACGACCAGGATTTATGAATTGCCAGAACTCTATAAGCGGTCACTGCCCGACAGAGTGTCCCATACAGTCTATCTATGTGATCGACTAGTCATCTCATATGACTCTATGGCACTTGAACTTGCCATCAATCAAATCAAACTCCAGTCACTTCGAGACGTCACCTCATATAAGTGACTAGGGGCTAAAACTATGTCAATAATGTTCACTTTAATAGGGTTCAAAGTTGTCCTTACAAACTATTTGGATTTAACAAAATAAATGAAACTTTAGAATAAAACTTTAAACGATAAATGCGATTATCATATATGAATAATAAAAACAAATTTATTATTACATATCTCATTGTTGGAGCTAGTGTCCTCCATAGTTAGTGTGATAACAGCTAAGGTTCACAGGGTATACTTCGTATTATAATAAGTTGATTAACGTTTATCGATAACGGTTGACTTGCTAGATAAGTTTGACGTTATTGTCATACAGATGGCGGTGATCAACTGATCCCTAAAAGTCACACCTAAAAGATGTGTTTGAGAGATGTGATTATTTGAGAAAATAATCATATTGATGCCTTATTAAATGACTAAAAGGTTAGTCAATGTATTTGATTAAAAGGTTAGTGAATGTGATGATGATACGATTATTTAATAACGATTAAATAACGTTAGCTGGTAATTGAATATAAAATGTTATATTTAATCAATGTATATAATGTTGGTCTAAACTAAATGTCAACTGTTATATTTAAGTTGGCGGATATGTATTACACGATATTATTATAGTGTATTGGTCCGGCATTACTAGTGATAATTAGAATACATATTACATTATGATATGATAACTACCTAATATAGGTTGAGAGAAATAAGGAAACAAGATTATTTTTTTTCTTCTTTCCTCTGATCTCACGGCTCAAAAAGGGAGAAAAAGAAGTTTTTCTACTAACCCTAATTTGACTCCAATCTCACGGCCCCAAGGGTGAAAAAGAGGAGAAAAATTCTGATTTTGAACTCTCTCATTCATCTTCATATTCATCATCAATAAACACACAAAATTAGAAGTAATTTTTGGATATTCGTTCTAGCACGACGAAGGCATTTCTTGAACCATCTTGGGTGCAACGATTAGGAGAATACCTACTTTGGTATTTGTTCTTAGGCCTTTTACTAGGACCGAAGGTTATTTCTTAATCTCTTGTTTTATATTATGCAATTTCATTTATGACTAGAAATTCATATAGTTATAATTTCATTATAATCCGAAAAATTTAAAGGGAAGTATACCGATATTTCCCACAAACGTTATAGCAGTTCAAATGCTAGTTGAGACGCGTAACATTATATGTGATATGATGTATACTTGTTGTAAACTTTTCACATTAATTGTGATGTAGAATTTCAAAACATTTTCGCATATGAAGTCAGTTGGACTTGTTTGTATTCACTTTACTTTTGTTGTTGAAATGAATAGAAATAGAAATAATTAATGTTACTTGCGTGTTACTGTGATTATTTTACTCTGTTAATTGTTACTGTAACATTGTTACCGTATCAACTATACCCGCATGAGTGTAACCGTAATTGATAAACTGTTGTGTTACAATAACATTTGTTATGTCCAAGTTAGTAATTTTATTTTGTTTAACGAAGCGCGCACTTAGTCGCAATACAATAGAGGAGGGGGGATTCGAAATTGGGACCTATTGTCCACAATACCTCCGTCTTAACCATTAGACTAAGACATATTCGGTATGTCCAAGCAAGTGAATAAATATTACTTGAAATTTGGTCTCACGTAGCCCTTATGTAATTGGAATAGTCATTTGAACCATTAATCAAAGTAATGAAAGAACATTAATTAACAACAAAATTTACAATAATGGCCAGACAAATACTGTTTTATACAACTAAGAAATACAAAAAATTCATCATTGTTAAATATCAAAAGCTTTTGCCTTCAACTCCGTAACTGTTTCAATTGCAGGAAGCACTTCCATCAATTTTTACTCCATATCCTAATTATCCTTATGACAAACAGTTTCAGCTTACTCCTCATTCTGATCAGCTTCTTCATTTCCCAATTTCAAAAAAATATTAATAACGTAACACAAATACAGTAACTGTGTTACCTTAACAGTGTTACACTAATATTGTTACAGTAACTGTGATACATATTAATCCCAAAAAGGCGAACATCATAATCACACATAATGTTAAACGTTTTATAAGCATTTCCACTCGAATAATGTTGCCTTACTCACGCCTATCTTTCTGACTAATTTGCCGATGTCTTAATCTTCTTGTATATACTATCTCTTTAGCGACCTTTTATTGTGTCATTGGTTGATTTGTCAAACCTTCTTCAATCTCATGACATTCAAAATAAAAACATTTGAACATTAATAATTAAAACATATATGAAAGCCGATGCTACATAATTGGTGATAAACATCATTTGCGAGTTTATAACAATGTTACATCATCAAATTTAATTTGGTTAAATCACACACCATCAAATATACAATGTTGTACAACATTTCAATTTCAGTTCAATATTTCAGTTTCAGTTCACATGTTACTGTATTATTGTTACAGTAACAATATTACAGTAATAATGTTACACTATATGTTAAGTATATTTACAGCGGTTAGCTTAACTAATCGTCGCCGATGCATACCTCCAATTTTTTCCTAAAAACACATCCAGTTATGAATTTCACAATATCATAATCTTAACTTTTTGTCAAACATTATGAACACATACATAAATCCGAAATCGAACAATATAAACATGAAATTATAAAACGATTCAAAAATTCATATAAACGAATTTTTTTACATAAATCAATAATAAATTAACAAAGAACAAATTAAAACTGCTGCTCAATTTCACAATGTAATAACCCTAATTTTTCGCAGAAATACTTTGAACATTACAATCGATATTATTCGCATGAAAAATCGACATTAATCGTAAGACAAGTCGACATCATCAATATAAACACATACAATATCAGAATGAATATCAACATTTATCATATAAAACAACACTAATTTAAATCGAAGATAAAAACTAAAATAACGTTGATTTTTACCTCTTCGTTTTGTGTGTAATCAAGGAGAAAGATGATGAGAAACATGTTTGATTTTTTTCAATTAATTTCACAGATCTGTTTTCTAGAATATTAGGTATCTTTAGGGTTTTTGTTATTTTGGGGGAAGTAGTTTGTCAGTTACTAGAAAAAGAGAGAGGGAGGTAAGTTTCTAGAGAGAGAAAATTCTATGAATATTGTGAGAGGTGGATGGACCACACCTTCTCATTTATTATCTTGACAGATTTTTAAAGGAGACTGGCTACACGAGAGCGCTTTGATCTTGTTGATCCAATGGTGCAAATTGATAGGACCGTATTCACCTAAGAAGTTAGTATAGAGAGAGAGAGAAAAAAAATCATATAAGTCCACCTTCCATCTTTGAGTCCATGAGTCCTTATCCAAGCCCTTGGATCAAAAAAATGATTGACTAAGATTAAAACATAATGGAGGGTCAAGATTGTGAGATAATACGCCCAATCACTACCTATCAAACGCTAATACAAATACCCTCCCTTCACCCCCATTTCCTCTCATTTTCACATAAACCCTTTATCTATTTACCTCCCTTATCTTTCTTCAATTTTCTCAAAAACAAAAAGAACAAAAAAACTCTTCCGTCCCCCCCCCCCAACACTTGCACCTGCCACCCCCTTGCTGCACCCACAAACACCCCCCCCCCCCCCCCACTCCCGTCGCCGCCGCCAGACCCTCTCCAGCCTGCCACCAACCACCACTCACACTACCACCACACAACAACCACACAGCCACCACACAAATTCAGATATGAAAAATGAAACAATATAGACAACCATCGGCGCCCTTATATCCACTGACGCCACCTCCGCCCTTACCACCGACAACGCCACCTCCGCCCTCGCCACTCATACTCTTCCACCTCTTCTTTTCCGCCACCCCCTCCTCCTTCCACGCCGCCAGCCTCCCTCCTATATGCCTTATCCGCCACCTCCTCTTTCTCCGGCCTCCATCCTCGGTCCCCCCTCTGCCGCCACCTAACCTCCAACCCCACTAACGACAGCCCCCACCTTTCTCCTCTATAACCCGACACAAAAAAAACCACTTAACAACCTCCTCTTCTTATGTATTTTTTTTTAAATCTTCTTTTTAATTTTGTACATCAAATTTTATAATTTCATGTTAGATTTCTTTTTCCTTTTCAAATTTAATTTATTTACTTCGTTTTTTTTGTTGTTGGTGAAGAGATTTGTCATATCCTTTTTCCAGATCTTTTTTTTTTTGTGTTGGTTAGTTGTGTTGTTAGTGAAGTTACATATCTAAAGATTGGAGTTACACATTTAATCACTAAACTTACACACGTTTTTCATTTTTAGTTCTTGTATATTTTTTATTTTTATTTTAAATCTCGTTTTTTATTTTATATTTTTTTCTAGAGCTCTTTTAATCACTGAAGTTACCCATTTCATTTTTATTTTTTTTGGTGGTTGGTGGATTTTTTTTTTCCATATTAAAAGTTACACAGTTATGGACAAAAGTTACATACTTATGGACTAAAGTTACACCATTTAAGACTTCTATAACTAAAGTTACATAGTTAAGACAGAAGTTACACTATTAAATACTAAAGCTGCACTATTAAGGACTAAAGTTACACTACTAAGGACTAAATTTACACTAGAAAAGACTAAAGTCACCAAATAACTAAAGTTACACAAATAATAATTAATGTTTCACTAATAAATGTTAAAGTTACTCATACAAATGCTTAAATTAAATCATATTTTGTGTTAAAGTTACACAAATAATAATTGAAGTTTAACTAGTAAAGGTTAAAGTTATAATCATAAAAAAGTTAAAATTAAAAAACCTTATCTTAAAGTTACATAAATTCAAATTTATATAGTCAAAATTACATTTTAGCTGACGTTACACAAATAATGATTGAAGTTACACTCGCAATGACGGAAGTTATACTCATTAAAAGACTAAAATCACATCAACTTGTCTTGAAGCCAAATAAATTTAAATTTATATAGTCAAAATCACATACTAGTTTAAAATTACACAAATAAGTGTTGAAATCACACTCGTAATTACTGAAGTTACACTCATAAAAAGGTTAAAATCACATAGACTTGTCTTAAAATCATATAAATTCAAATTTGTATATTCGAAATCACATTTTAGTTTGAAGTTACAAAAATAATTGTTAAAGTTACACTCGTAATGACTGAAGTGCAACAGGAGTATGTGACCAAGCCAAGACACGAGCTCAAGACAAGACTCAACATCCAGACATCAACACCATTCAAGACAACAACATCCTTTCAGACAACACCATGACCAGTTATGACAATGTCCTATTCAGTCCAAGCCACAACCACTTCAAGCCTGCTAAGACAACACCACCACAACCAGAACAAAGCCTAGCCATCCACTTCCCAAGACTAAGCCACAACAAGGCACAGCCAACAGCCCAACAAACCCAACACAACAAAAACAGCCCTCAGCCAAAAACAGCCTATCACAGCCTTTCTAAACAGGGTCCATGGGGGCCTCACACAATCAAACAAGCCTAACCAACCCTCAAACCTATGTCTTGGGAAGGTCCTCTACAACTTTCCCCAGGACTTCCCTTCCAAGAAACAAACACACAAAGAGTTAGCTTAGGGACAACTTCAGACTGTCCAGATTTCAGCCTTTTGTGCAGTAGTTAATATGTCACTGTCAACCTTCCTCTTTTGAACAAGCAATGCGTGAGGGACCTTCAGCACATCTTTGGGAGCCATCCTACTTCAGTTTGGCTCACAAACCCAAACTTGAAAGTCCACTCTTCATCCAAGACACACCTGATCAAAACAATTAAGGAAGATTGTCCCTTTAGAAACTGCTTTTCTGCTTTATCTACTTTATGTCAGTATTCTGCAAGTTTGTAGCTGTTATTTTGTTTTATGTTGTAAGCCTTTGTGGCCCTAGATGTATCCTAACGTCTGAGATGTATCCTTGCTGCCTATATAAGGCCTTCACCTAATGAAATACAAATCAGATTTGAAGTAAAACATAAAACTGAAACCTTGTTTCTGTTGCAATCTCTTGGCTGTGTGCTTGAGACAACTTCCTTTGCTTTGTGCTTGGAAGTGAGCTTGGGTCCTTAGCTGTGTGCTGGGATCAAGGTTCAACCCTCAATCATTGGCTTTGTGCTTTGGTTAAGGTCTATCCTTGTCATTTAACAATCAATTCAAACAGAAACAGAGTAATTGCAAGTGTCTGTCCTTAGCTCAAATTGGTGTTGTTTAGTTTGTCTTTCTAAATAATTTCAGTGCAAATTGGTTATCAGAGCTTTGGTTTGTGAGTTCATCTACCTAACTACTTTAAAAACACAAAATACAACCATGAGTGAAGAGAGAATCACAGGTCTTGAAAACACAGTTCAAGGTCTTGTCAGAACTGTAATGGAGGTCTCTAGATCTGTCAATGAACTCCTTGAGGGCCAACAAAACAATGATACAAGGGGAGGCAGAGGTCGAGGAAGAGGAGCACCTTTCCCACAAGGTGGAGGAAGGAGGAGACAACATGTAGATCAGTTTGAAATGTCAGATTCAGATGGCTCAGATCACAGTCTTCTTAGACACCAAGACAAAGATATCAAGGTAGAGATTCCTGACTTTCTAGGTAGCTTGAACCCTGATGATTTCTTAGATTGGCTAAGGTCTGTAGAAAGAGTCTTTGAGTTTAAAGGATACATTGATAGAAAGGCTTTTAAGGTTGCTATCATGAAACTAAAAGGCTATGCCTCACTGTGGTATGAAAACATGAAAAACTTGAGGGTTAGGGAAGGGAAAGAACCTGTAAAGTCATGGCTCAAACTGAAAAAGAAAATGAGAGCTAAGTTTGTCTCTAGGGACTACACTCAAGACATGTTCATTAAGCTTACTCACCTAAAGCAAGACCAAGGACCTTTAGAGTCCTACCTAAGAGACTTTGAACAACTCACTTTGCAATGTGAGGTTGTTGAGAAATCTGAACAAAAGATAGCAAGGTTCTTAGAGGGGTTGGATGAAAGGATAGCTAGTAAAGTCAGGCTACAAAACATATACTCCTTTGAGGAAGCTATCAACTTGTCTTTGAGGGTAGAAAAATTTGGAAAAGGAAAGGCCAGTGCTTCTAAGACACCTTCCAGAACCCCCACCTTCAAGCCTTTTGTAGGAGTCAAGATAGAAGAACCTGTGGTTTCTGTTAAGACCCCTTTCAACCTTGATAAAGGCAAGGCTGTTGAGGCAGGCCAAAGGAAGACTACCCCTCTCAAAAAGTGCTTTCAATGTCAAGGGTATGGACATTTTGCTAGAGAATGTCCATCTAAAAGGGCTATGAGTACCCTAGAAGTAATCCATTGGGGAGATGATGAAGTGTTGGTCTGTGATGAAGAGATGGAAGTGCCTGAGGTAGAGGCTAGTGAGGAGTTGATAGAGCCTGATGCAGGTTTAAGTTTGGTAACATGGAGAGTAATGCATACTCAACCACAACCTTTGGAAGAGGGCCAAAGACAACAGATCTTTAGGATCAGATGTACCATCAAGGGTAGAGTATGTAACCTCATTATTGATGGGGGAAGTTGCACTAATGTGGCCTCCAAAACACTGATAGACAAGCTAGCTCTGCCCACCAAGGACCACCCCCTACCTTACAAACTCAAATGGCTAAACAAAGGGGCTGAGATCAAGGTGGATAAACAATGTGTTGTACCTTTCTCAATTGGTAAAGGGTATGTGGATGAGAGTCTTTGTGATGTTCTACCTATGGATGCATGTCACCTTCTGCTTGGGAGACCTTGGAAGTTTGATAGGGATGCCATACACCATGGGAGGGACAACACCTACACCTTTAAGTATGGGAAGAAGAAGATC
>JAIUZE010070849.1:0-47856 GCA_022085475.1 Heliosperma pusillum | reverse complement strand
CAAATACAGAAATTCTAAGTTAGGGTGATAGCTTATCCTCTTACGGTTCCAACGATAGGTCACAAGCCCAAAACAAGCAAGTAACGAAGGAGATATGATCATTTTACGAAAAGGGGTCAGTGCAGTGAAACTGCACAAGTCACGACCGTGACTTGTATTTCACGCCCGTGACATGTGTTACCAAATCACCCGTGAGCCTTCAACATAAATTCAAACATTTTCAATTTTCATAATCTACTTCTATTAACTATCAACAATCAATATTCATCATCAACAATCATCAACTAACAACATTCATCATCAATAACATGAATCCTAAGCTTTCTAATCGTATTCTAAATACAAATTCTAACATAGAAGCATGTAAAACACATAAATGATATCGAGTAACCCTTCACCGTTATCTTTACGCGTCTTTAATCGATTCTAAACCTTCCTAGTCTCCACCTACATACAATTAGATAATAAAAGATGAATATCATTCACCTTGAGAAAGACGGATAATTTAAAAAGCGAGAAAGACGGTAATTTTATTACCAATACGGATAGAGGAAGCTAAGAGGGGAAGAATAAGACGAACCTAGATGAATTTGAGCAAGAAATGAAGGCGTAGCGACGAATCTAAGCTTGATAAAAATGGAGTTTAAGTTTTGGTGGTTTGATGAGGAAGAAAGAGTAAGTGAAAATGAATGAAGGAGTTAGGGTTTGAGGGTGTATATGTAGGGTGAGTAAGTGGAAAAGTCAACGAAAGTCAAAGACGGCTCAAAAGTCAAGAAAAAGTCAAAGTCGTCTTAAGACGGGATTCTCATGGAATCTCGCGGAAATTCCAAATACGAACTCGGAAATTCTAAATTCGACTCGGAAAATTAAATTTACGATTAAAACTAAAATTCGCTGAAAAGTGTCCGTAAAATATTTTTACTAGAAAACTAGGGTACATTTCCGGGTATTACAATCACCTCACCTTTTAAAAAGTTTCGTCCTCGAAACTTGAGAGTAGAAAACAAAAATATCAAAGAAAAAAATCGTTTTTAAAAATTAACAAGAAAGCTTTTACAAGGGAAACATTTATGAAACGAAGTTCTTCTCGAAAACGATTTAAAGAGAATTTTCATAAGTGTGAAACTTTATTTACGAATCACAAGAGTGTCCGTCGCGGACGAGAACTCTAGCTATCAAAAATCAAATCAATGACGAAAAAGTGAAATCGAAAATCAAACAAACGCTAGTAAGTGCAAGACTAGTTATCAGACGTCTCCAATAACAAGTGCAAACATCCAACCAAACGCAAAATCCAAATATAAAAGCAAAAGAAATCCATTTTCTCCAAAAAGAGAGTACACAAACCATCTTTAAAACTTCGGTGAAACCATAGATTGGAAATACAATATGAAAATTTGGAAGTTTTCTCAAGGATAAAATCAAAATAACACGACATTACACGTACATAGAGCGACTCGCACATTTCACGCACAATTCAGGGTAACAAAATGTATACAAAACACGCAAAAACAAAACAAATCGAATTCCTAGGGATAGGAAGATGACAATAAAATCGGCCGGAAGATCTACAAGAATTCGATAGTACTAACTCTACTAATACTCTAATCCTCAAGAGGATGTAATTTACCCAAGTTACACCTCAACATTTTCAATCATTAGATTTCTACAAAAATATTCCATAATCACGAAACTTCGAGTAACAAATCCCAATTATTCGAATCCAATTAGAATCTACTAAGGTCTATCGGCACGGTAGACTCCACAACTAACAATCCACAAGAAAGATTCATTACGCACTCTAATCTTCTTAGTTTCATCAAACTCTTACTAGAAACTACCAACAAAATATTTATCTCTAGGGAAACATGATCGCTAACAACCACAAGGTAAAAGAGGCTTACTATGAAATCCTTTGATCCACTTTATTCAAAAATTCATTATCCTAAATTATTAACAATGAACTTTCTCATCTTCAAAAGTTAAAACACAAAACCTCAAAAGAGATTAGTCACAAAATCTCATTTCACTTAACTTTTGCCAATCATAGGGCAATGCGACCGTAAATCAATTTATTTAGCTCTTTCAAACTCTCAATACATCGGTTTTCGTTTATGACAATATTCCTCAAGTTTGGTCATCCAATCCAAATTCCACAAGGTAATTATTCCCGTTAGGGTCCAACATTTAAAGACCACAATTTCCCAAGTAACACTTAAAGAATAACTAAAATTCTTAACCACAACTACCAACTATCATTATGCTTATTTCGATCCTCAAAATGATATTGCAACATTAAGCTTTCATAGTCTAAAACCTCTAGGAGAGTTTCATCCTAAGTTTATCCTCAAATCCTTATAATCATCTAAACATGAAACTAGTTTAATAGGACGGTTAGGTACCATATTCGAAACTTCTTCAAAACACACCTACTAACCCTTACGTTAGCTAATAAGAAAAACTACCTCTCAAGAGAGTAGGGATAAAAGAACATGATACAAGGAACATTAGGAAGCGTCACTAAAGACTACGATAAGATGAAAAAGGCGAAAGCGAAAAAGGAAAAACGAGGTTGAGGAAGAGACAAAGCAGATAGTAGAGTTATGAAGATATCTGAGTAAGAAAGAAAGTACGAGCTTGTAATTTCTTAAAGATCAATCTTGACAAAAACATTCAAGAATGGAAATGAAAAGGAATGATGGCACGAGTAAGGGTTTAAGATTTAATCCACAAAGTTTCTCCTTTCAGAATTAGGGTGATAGTAAAGCAAACTCAGCCCAAACAAAGGTCTCTTAACTTAAACGAAAACACTGACTTCTTATAAACCCAATTCATCCACCCTTTCATATAACACGGATTCCCAATTACGGAATTGCAACTCAAGCATAGTAACATTCTCTCAACTCCATAATTTGACACATTACCAAGGTTTCAAAAACCGAAGAACCAATAAGGAATTCTCCATACTAATCTCTTTTCAACTCCTATGGCCACAAGGTAGAACACCGAACAAAACGTCATTATAAACATCATATAGCCCACGAGTTCATTATTAACAAAGTACAACATCAAGTCAAACATCATCATTAACGTCCCAAGGTGCGCCATCATAGTTCACATCACGAATCTCTCTCATATCTATAATCCTCCAGTAATAGGTTCACTTACTGAAACCTTACTACTTCAAACGAGTCTCCGATACCCTAAGATAAGATCATATCTTTAAATCCAAGAACTATAGCCAAATGCCTTTCCACCAAGCCTATACTCACAAACACACAATAGGAAACCACAAGACGTCACTTAACCTCAAAAGTATTTCGCACCTCAAGATATCCTTCAAAACTTCTTATTTACACCAATTAGACATATCGTAAGCATGGTCTTCAAAACGATACTAAACTTCTAAGTCCAAAAGACTAAATTACTAATGAGTTAAGAAGTCCTAGCCAACTCATTCGATCTTACACCATCGAATATCATGAACTATTTACACACCATTCATGACAAGTATCTAGCATTAAAATCATGAAACATACCTTACCACACCTTCCTCAAGGATACCTACTCTCACCCCCATAGGGTGAAATTAGATCTATACCATTTTCCTCAAATCCCAAGTTCATTCTAACAAACACTAATATTCCACAAGATTCAAAGTTCTTCCGACTAAGTATAATAATACCAACAACCGATGTTTGAGCATCCAGAAAATGTATACAAAGGATGTAAAGGTGGATCACATCAAGTTTAGAGATGTGGGGAAAACTCTGCAAGAAGGAGTGAAGAATTTATCCCACGATGGGGGGTAGACACAGGAATACGGGGTTTGAGAGGTCGGGAGAGGTAGCGGGAAACCTACAGGATGTCTAGGGAAACAAGAGATAAGGGGGAAGTAATGCGGGTTCCTAAAGGAGGCGCAATCCCGCGACCAGAGAGACATGTATTGAAGATTATTACATAGACAAACGATGGTCACAACACTTCAATTAGGCTTGTAAATCTTCAATCGTCGGTGGAGGATACCCTTCTAGTAACCGTCTCTTCTACACGATGTCCCAACCGTCTTCATAAGAAACAAAACAAATTAGTTACTCCTAACATTAGCAAGCACAAAGAGACTACAACATAAATCCTAATCTACCCCTCCTACCATTCTATCTCACAAGTTTATTATTTATTAAGGTCAAGTTATTTATACAAGGGTACAAAAACGTGCGTCGGGAGCAAAAATGCTCTGATACCAACTGTGACACCCTCAAATTTGCGGAAAGAAAAAAATACTTTAAATACATAACGAAGGGTGTCATAAATAAAAAGGGTCATTACAAAAGAAAATTTATATTATACATAAGAATTGTACAAGACGGGAGACATATCTCCCGTATACATACGGAATCAAAGATTGTCTGAATAATATGCAATCTAAGACCGATATAGGTCAAGGTCAAGATACTTCGCTCGCTAGCTCGTCAATGTACCCCAAGTATGCATTCACCACCTGTTCGACCGCATTAAATATAAACACGGAAGCCACAGTCAGTGGGGAGTAGCTCCGAGTCCTCCCAGCCACGAAATGTCAAGTTTAATAAAACATGAATAACATAAAAGCAATGTATATGAACAATACAAAACTTTAACATATATGATATGCTTTTCCTGTTATGAAACAGATAACTAACAAATAACCTAGCATGTGAAAGCTATCATGTGAAACCGATAATAAACTATAACTCGAGGTAGGGAAGCTGGTATGCTAGCTCAGAGGTTCCTCTCAGAAACATGGCCATGATACACTCAAACCCTAATCAACACGTAATCATGTGAATCAGTAACAACGGAATCAAACTCTATAATCCTATGCAGTGGCTTGCATCTCACCTTTAGAACTCATAGAATCATTACAAACATGAGAAGACCAATAACTTCTATAAACAGGGCATAAGTTCTAGCAGGCCCATAAGTCGATTGTAACTCGAGGCTATACCACAAGGTAGGAAAACATCCTAGTCCTAGATGATAGACCTAGCGACAAAGCTATCCATTCCCGTCCCCTGACATAACCGTAACATGAGAATCTCTACTAGGCGACCCCATAAGCAGAGTTGGCTAGTACTTAAGCTGGCTCCATTCCCAAAGTGGAAGCAATTAGGCAGCCATGCCCCCGGCTTGGTATCAAAAGGCCCAAGTCAGTGACACAAAAGCTATCAAGCGGTAAACTCCATATGCTCGTTAAAGATAGTACGGCCTATCAATGTCATGGTCCAAGCTACTCATTTAGAATTAGAATGCTCAAGACGCCATATACTCATAATTCTCTATGGGTACTTAGTCAACACGACATATATCATACAATCAAACAGTCACGGAAAAAAACTTCCTATCATGTGACTAATTGCATATAAATCATATTCAAATATCATATCGCCTCATATCTACTAAGGCTTATTCATTCATTCATTAAAATAAAACCTTACCTGAAGACAAATCCCCGACCCGAGTCCCGCGACGGGTCATCAGTCAACCGGGGCTGACTAGATCTTAGTTTGACCAAACCCGTTTGGCCAAACCGGCTAGAAACAGAGTCTTAGCCCTCGAGGCTTGAACATAAGAGTCAACATATTCATTACATGTTATTTATTAAAAACTTCTAACATGTGAATTATTAAATCTTACGTAACCCCCCGCTTGACTTAAAGGATATCAAAATAAACTACGATCTCGTCTTATAATTTCTAACATGTGAGAAATAATAATTTTATGAAAAACCTTTTTAATTAAATATTTTACTTATTAATATTTCCCACTTGCTAAATATTACAAAACACGATAAAAATGACGATAACTCAAAAACCGTCACAAGTCCCAAAGTGGGACCCACGGGCTGAGTTGGGCCGGACCCCACATGGGCCTGGATGGGCCCACGGCCTGTTTTGGACTAAAATGGCAGATTTTTCTAACTTTTACTAAAACCGTTTTCTAATATTTCCCGCATGCTTTAACATAATTAAAACCCGTCAAAACAATAACATAACAATCAAACATCGACACCACCCAAAGACCAAAACCCGGACCAAATCCAGACCGGGCTGGACCGGCCTGAACCGGTCTGGCCAGGCCTGAACCGGCCGGTTTAGGCTGGTTTTCCAGCCACCCTATTCCGGCCACCATCTAAACAACAACCCCAATAATTTCAACATGATTTTTAATTAAAACATCCATTTTAAACAACCAATTCATCCATCATGCATATTAAAATCATGATTATGAAGAAATCATAAAATATGGCAAGAACACTAATCATACTATTTATTCATACTACATAATAAAAATAACTACTTATCATATTACTACTTAAAAATCATAAGGGACAATAATATAAACTAAAACTAAAGCTATGTGACATTATATCGTCGAGTAACTCGGAATCGTTACCTTAGCTAGCTAAAATCAAGTAGCACCAAAATAATAAGAACTAAGAACTAAGAAACCCGTCTTCTAGTCTTCTCCTAAGATATACGAGTCACCAAACTCGTCTTCAAAATCTTCCCCTATAAGAAATGACAAGAAAACATTATTAGAATTAAAATATGATTTTCCATAATTAAAAGTTGAAAACGATTTTGTCGGAATTGAAATAAAACCGTACGGGAAGATGAGGAGCGAAGAGGAGAGTCTAGAAAAATAATTAGGAAGGAGTTAATTAAGAACTGAAGATTTATGAAGGTTTTCTCAAGAAAGATGAAGAACAATGATGACGCAAGAACACGAGCACAATAAAGTGTGGTTTTGATCTTAATTGATTTGGTTTGGTAAATGAAAAGTTGTTTGTGATTTGATGGTGGATGAGCCGTGTAATATAGACCAATAAGATGTCGGGTTTGGAAATTGTTGTTACTATTGACTTGGTTATAAGTATTTTACCGGTAAACGATTGGATATAATAACGATAAAGGTAATTACACTAAATTATCAAGAGATGAGGTATTAATAATCAAAAGAACGCCAAAGATCTAGTCCTATTAGAGGACTTATGAGCCGTGTGAAATGATGAGAAGACGGATCTGATTTCGATCGTTTTGCGTAATTTTCGTTAACTGATCGATAAAGTGAAATAATATCTCGATATTATGATATATTAATCAAAAGTAATGAAAATATCAAGGTCTATTAGAGGAGAGGAAAGAGAGGAGAGCCGTGTGGGTTTGTGGCTTGTCGGGTCTGATTTTTTTCTCGATTTGCGTAATCTCCGTTGACGGATCGATAAAGTAACAAATATCTAAGATATTTGTATTAGTTTAATCGAAAGAATTAAATATCTCAAGTGAGTGGAAAACGATGACATGGGCGCGTGACTCATGCCAAAGTCGAGTTTCGAGTTTGTTACGGGATTTACGATGAGTCGGAAATAGTTAAATAACGTTCGATTAAAACCGTAAACGTTATTCTTTAAATTCCGAATAAATTCAAAATAATTATATTAAATTATGATAAATCTTAATAAATCCAAATAAAAATAAATCAAAAATATTATTTTTTTAAATAAAATTTCGGTCTTCAAACTTATGAGGCGAGTCGGGAAAAAGTCAACGGAAGTCAAAGTTGACTGAAAAGTCGAGAAAAGTCGAAGATGACTTAAAAGTCAAGAAAAGTTTAGGACGACTTAAAAGTCAAGAAAAAGTCAATGACGACTTTAAAAAAATCAAGGAGAAGTCAAAGACGACTTAAAAGTCAAGAAAAGTCAAAGATGACTAAAAACGGTCTTTTCATGAAATCCCTCGAAAATTCCAAATACGAACGCGGAATTTCAAAATACGACTCTGAACAAAATTTCTATTTTAAAAACTTAAGTTCTACTGAAAAGTGTTAGTAAATATTTTCACTAGAAAAATAGGGTATAATTCGGGTTGTTACAGCCACTGGTCAATGGATCGGCCTCCGCCACCTGGGAGCTCTCACTTCATTTCTTCTTCTCATTTCCGAATCCCGACTTATGCAAGGCTTTTATGCCCCGATTTCTTCATTTCCGCCTTAATTCCTGCAAAAGGAGATCGACATTCATAGCAGGGAAAATCGGGAAGTAAAATACAATTAAAAGCACGCATATCTTCGTGTAAACGGACCATAATGGGGACGAAAATGAGAGAAAAAATGTAACTAATGAAATGCTTATCACTTTGTTACTATTTGTTGGGTCAAATCCTTTATAAAAATATCACAAGCCTCGTATTATCCCGTTGTAGGAAAATCCCATAAACTCATGAAGTGTTACAAACTCCTCATCTTAAAGAACACAACCCCAATAAGATGGGATTTGTACCTTTGGGCCATTATTTGTCCTCACTTAAGCCCAAAAGTACAAGGTATAGCTACTAAGTGCTGGGTGGAATCCCTTATAAACACATCACAAGCCTCTAATGTTTTCGATGTGGGATAATCTCATAAACTCATATGGTCTTACACCCGACCTTTGAGGGATGTGTACATTCGGAACACGGGATATGATGTTGTGATGTGACATTATGTATATACCTCAGTCTGCACCTCCCAAAAGCCACACGACGATGATTGGACATGCATATTAGTTTTATGTCGCGATTTATGATGTTTTGTAAGTCGATTATAATATATCAAACATTGTTGTTACCCCTTTTATTGTCATCTACTCGCCAATACGGTCGTTTTAACATTAATTATAGTCGATTCGGAGTCCGTTTCAAAAACCGTCTCCCTTTTCAAGATCCCGTCTCCTTCGAAGACGGAATATTCTGGAAACCGCCAAAGTATTATTTATTTATGTAAAAAGTTCGACGCGCAAAATGATCTCTATCTAATAGGATAAAAAATTATCGCTCCCCTCGGAATTCGCAACAACGCGTATTCTTCTGACATGAGGAAACCTCCTGAGAAAAGGCGCGTGATTTGTTGTGCCTCTTCTCAGGGGTGCAGATGTTGTTGCGCACTCAGCATGTGCCCGTTCTAAGGAGTTGTTCTTTGTTGGTACGTACAGTTCGAATAAAACTCTTCACTTTTTGTCCTCCCTTTATAATTCTCTTATCTCTCTTTGCATTTTAAGACTTTATTATTACTTTTGGAAATTACAGGGTAGATCAATAGGTCTCGTTAGCTCGATTCCTATCGAGTCCTCCGCAACCGACCCAACTTGACAACTACACTCAACTTATAATCAATCAAAATCACTTTATCCTAATCCTTAATCAATTTCAAGGGCACTATCACCTACATCGTCACGATAATCGCTAAAACAACCGACTTTATTCTACTCGCGACGCTAACATGTAATTCTTAGGGTGTAAAAACTTTTTTAAAATTTTGTTTTGTATTATTTACTTTTATTTAGATATATATTCGTCATATAAACTCGAAAGTCATACTATAAACTGATTTTAACCTTCACAACACTCATAATAGGTGCGCCTCTTCTAAGGCTTCCTCTAAGCATGTTCTGCCAAATTCGATTTAAAACCCGTCTTAAATCGTTAAGAATTAATATGAATCAATTTATTATGGTAGATCTGGACATTAATAGCCTAGCTTACTAGCACATTACCTTTTTCAAATAAAGGCTCGGCCTTTTCAAGCCTTTGTAAAAATCAGTCTTTAATCTTCAATAACTGATATTGAATTAGATAACTTCTTTTCTCCCTTTTATTATTTAAATCTTTCTTTTCTTATTTTATTTACTTAGTTTTGTCGTAAATAACTATAAACATCGATTTGTATTTTAACGAACGTAACGAATTGTTCAGATCTGATAAACAGACCCGAATACGTCCTTGGATGAGACACAGCACCTGCTGCGCCTTTTCTAAAGCAGTATTCCATACCCTATGTATTTCCTGCAAGGCTGGTGTATAGACCAGACCATGTCAAACATGCCATTCAAAGAGTCGCGCCAAGTGTTGCGCCTGTTCTAAAATCCTATTTTACCCCGGTTCTCAGCAGCCAAGACGTAAAGTTTAGTTCCCGTCTTGAATCAACTATTTTCGGTATTATCGCCTGTTTTACGCCTTAATTAGTCATAATTATTATAAATTTGATTTTTTATTTATTTTGTTTTGTTTTCTCTTTTCTTTTGAATCGAGTTTATAAGGCGAATGTATGTGTCTTTTTTTTATGCTTGTAATTCACATGAAATCATATTAAATCAACTTTGACATGCAACTCTTACTTGCCTAATTAATCAACTTAGTAATTCTCACATGTTAGGTTCAAAAAAATTTATACATATCATTCATTTATATAACATTTAAAGTCAAGTGTAACGAATACATCTCCAATCATTCGTAGAGGCCGCTATCGAGCGGGCGGCAATGGTTGTCTGATTAAAGGGCTTCCCAATGCGTACCTTCACCCCTAAATTGGATTTTTTGCGAACATCCGTGTTCAATGGGTATTACGAGTCATTGTATACAAAGAATGCTAAGGGAACGATTGATAGTGTCTATGTCATACTTATAGTCTGTGTTACGTCAAAACGCATAAGTATGGTTTTTATTCCATTTTCTATAAGTATTACTATCATGATCTACATTTTGAAGCCATTTAATTTCTTATTCACATTTCGCAAAAACACCCTTCTTCCTAGCTACATTATAATATTGCCTACCCTTGTTGAGCTAGTAACCAACTATATGTGTATGGGTGTTCTGTGCTTTTGCGATGTTCTGATAATGCCACCGTTTGGTGTGAACTTGTCTCGGGATTGCTGATTCCC
Source organism: Heliosperma pusillum (assembly GCA_022085475.1). Taxonomy (NCBI): domain Eukaryota; kingdom Viridiplantae; phylum Streptophyta; class Magnoliopsida; order Caryophyllales; family Caryophyllaceae; genus Heliosperma; species Heliosperma pusillum. The sequence goes on along the minus strand of JAIUZE010070849.1, from coordinate 37,118 downwards.
GGGTTTTGATGTGAAAGAGAAAAAGAGGAAAAAAAAGAGCTTTAAAAAAAATGATGAAAAAATGAAAAAAAAGAATGAAATTGAAAGCTCAAAAGAAAAGAAAAGAAAAGAAAAAGAGAGGAAAAAGTTTCGATGAAAAGAAAGAAAGAAAATTATGGGAAGTCGTAACTTGATTTTTCATGTTTAATAAGCCAATATGCTGTTTTTGGCTTTGACTATTGTTGATGGGAATTGGTATGAAATGGATTGAGTATCCACTAAACATTTGGTTATTACTAGCTTGACTTTAAGCTTCACATGACCAAAATCGTTTGTCCACTTTCTTACCCAAATTTCCCAAGCCTCTTCTTTACCTTTCTAGTGCTTCTTACACTATATTTTGATCATGATTAGTTTTACTTAATGATTTTGGATTGTCTACCATACTAGACTGCGGGCACATTCTTATAAGTTGTAGATAGGTGAGTGTCACTTCAAATTTGAACCATTATTTCCTATTTTACAAAAATTTGAGTGAAGAGTGTACCGTGAGAGTCCATTGTCAAAAAGATCATGCAAGAGCTGAAAAGGTCCAAAGAATATTTTCTATGATGCGCCGTTATGTAAATCTCAACCACGATTCGCATTTTCCTTCGCCCTTGTTGCTACGGGCTTATGATTCATCTACTTATTAAGAGCTTACTTTTTGAGATTTGTATGATAGACTGATCATCGTTAGCTACCCTTGTCCTAGTTATGATTGTTATGTTTGCTTGAGGACAAGCAAGGGTTTAGCTTGGGGGAGTTTGATAAGTGATAGTTTGTACTGATTTATCCCCCGTTTTAGCTCGATTTCCATGCGATTTATGCACTTTGTTAAGTGATTAACGAGCTAATATCGCTATTCTAGTTGTTTTGCGTGTTTTGACTCGTCTTATAGGAAATGAAGCGGTTTTGCTATATTTTCCTACGTTATGGAGCAAAGGCACTAGGATACGAGTTTTCAAGGAATTGATGATAGCCAGTTCACGATTTGATTATGATTCCGCTACATCCTTCCTCAATTGGATTCATCTTGGACTTTGGCTTTGAACTTCAAAAGGAAACATCAACCCAAGTCAAAAGAAGATCAGCCCAAGCCCAATTCCGTATTGCATTGACCAAGACCAAGGCATAGGATTCCGTGCCTAAGACAAAAAGACGGAAGAATCCATCTTGCACACTTACCCGATCGGATTACCATTTACCCGATCCGGTATTTCTGCAAGTGGACGTTACTTAACTCTTCTTCAACCGAGCTTAAATGGGTGATTTAATGCTTTGACTAGGGTACGAATTTGGACGAGGGATCAGCAGCCATGCAGCCCTATAAAAGCCAATGATCATCACACACAATTATCATCATACACTACACAATTATATATCTTTCTAGCATACTTTCATACAATAACACATTTTATAGTTTATTTCTCTCTTACAAGTTTTAGAATATAGTTTATTTCTTAGTATTTCTCTAGTGTTTTCATAGCTTTTGTTATTGGATATTTGTTCTTTACTTTCGTTCTTACATATTCATATTCCAAACTCGGTAATTCTCTATCTCTTACTATGCAATTTTAATCATGAACCTTAAACTAATAAGTATTGTTTTCATACTGTTATTGTTAGGAAATCAATCTAAAATTAATCTAGTTAAAACCAAAATATTGTTTAGCATGTCACATTACATTTTACCTAATCATATAATCTTAAAAATTGTCACTAGAATCATTATTAATATAATCACCATAATCACTTTAGTATTTATATTTCACAGTCTAATTTCCTACATCTTTTTCTTATTAATATACTTAATCACATGACTACATAAATTAGATTAATTCTAATATTGTAAGATTAATATTGTGTAAATAAAATAAATAGAGTTGTAATATTGAAATGATTTACTAGTTAAATGAATTAAAAGAAGAGTAGATACCAATTGAACCATCTAGTTGTTTCTTCCTTTGGTCATGCCAAATTCTATAACTTTGTTTAACGGCCATAAACAATTGTTTGTATTAGTCAATTTCTATCTTTATAACAAGAGTTGGGATGGGAATTAGGACTGCCAATAGGGGTTTAGCGACCTAACCATGCTGAGAGGACGTTAGGACCCACTAAAAGGTCGGTACGAATCCGAAAGGAATATACCGCTACAAGGCCTAGACAATCATAGTAATTCTAATGTTGGTATCAATGAAACTTTTAATTAGTTTTTCATGTATTTCTCTTTCACTATTTCAATTTGATTAGATAGTTTATTTTACCGTTTTAGATAGTTTATTTTATTGTTGTTTAGTTAGTTTACTTTATCATCATTTTATTTCTATTCTTAGGTAGTTTACATTATTGTTATTAGCTAGTTTATTAGTCTACTTAGATAGCCTTTCAATATTGTCATTTAAATATCGCTTTAGTTAGATTTTAAATACTGTCACTTGGATCAGAATACTTCCCCGATCGGGTACGTGACAATCCGATCGGGTAAGTCTTCTGTTTTGAGTTTTACATTTTGCAATTTACATATTTGTCATTTACATATCGTCATTTACATACTTGTCATTTTATTTTATGTTAATAGCTTATACAACCAGCTCAAATGACTCGAACTTAAATGAAAATCAATCCATAGCAATTCATAGTTAACACGTACTCCCTGAGGATCGACACCCTACTTCCCTAATTACATTCCTTATGTTGTTAGCCTAAGTGCGGGTAATTATTTTTGTATCGGGACCGCGACATAACTCGATCAGAGTATGATGAGATTGATACTGCAATATTGATAAGTTGGTTGGTTGTGATGTTAGTTGTCTTCGCTCGTTGGATACTTATTCATTATATAGTTTTCTACTTACTTGCAACTCACTACAGTCGATGAGGGGATATTGTAATACCTATCATATTCTTTTTTTTTTGGTGGAATGTAAAATTCTCATTAATGATAAAGACATTCAATACATCACCTTCTTTGAAACTCTCCTATGTAAACACCTTAACAACAAGAAAAACTACTAATTACATCATCATAATAATTCTTTTACACCAGTAAGTAGGTAATATGTGCTTAACAATCCAAATTTTAATATTGAGGCGCGCTTTAATCTGCACCTGAACCTGCTTGAGAATAAATCTGGGATGCCATACTGCTGCTTCCAGCATGCATTTGTTTCGATGAAGCCATAGTTGGTAAATTAAAGCCATCACATTTGCAGATATCACTTGCATCTACATCATGGATCTGCACCTTTATTTCCTGCACCATTCAATAGTATTCTAAACTCGGATAATACAGTCTAACCATTCTCCTACCATATTTAAACATAATCTATTGTACACACACCCAAAGAACAAGTGAGAGTGACTTTCATCATCCACACCACACACATCACACACCATGTATCAATGATTCCAAAATTCAGAAGCCTGTCTTTTGTTAACAGCCTTCCCAATACATATAGCCACCCAATTATAGAATGTTTAGGGTCTACCACCCTTTTCCAAATAACAAGAAACCAGTTTACCTTCACTCCCTATCACATCAACCGTCTATACCCCACAACAGGACTATAAACCCCCTTGTCATTATGTCACACACTATTAACATATCCATCTTGCATCATGTCTCTCACTTTACATATCTGCCTCCAAGTCCAGCTAGAATTAGGTGTCGTTCGATAATGAAACCAATCCTTTTGCTTAATGTAAATATGGTTGACCCAACGAATTCAAAGGTGACGAGCTTTACTAGCTATCCACCAAGTGTATTTCCCAATAACAGCTACATTCCAAACTTGGCTATTAATAATTCCTAAACCCCCATTCTTCATGTCATATCAGACCTTCTCCCAAGAGACTGGAGGAGCCTTATGATAGCATTCATCACCTTGCCGGAAGAAATTTTCACAAATTTTCATAATCATATTGATAACACCTTTAGGGATGATAAAAATCCTAGCCCAGTATGAAGGCAACTGAGAGAGGACACTCTTGACAAGGACCAATCTGCCTGCATAACTAAGTTTCCTTACACCCCAGCCTCTAATTTTTGTCACCATTTTCTCTACTAACTTACTGCAGTCACCAATGGAGATCCTTTTATATGAAATTGGGATGCCCAGGTATCTAAAAGGATACTTGCCACATTGAAACCCTGAAACTTCTAGAATGCCCTGCATAACCTCAGCCTGAATACCATTACAATAAATTTCAGATTTCTTCCTGTTCATTTCTAACCCAGAGGCACTTGAGAAAGTAACAAAAGTTCTCAGTATAAACTTGAAAGATACCAAGTCACCTTTGCATAAGAGAAGAGATCATCTGCAAATCATAAATGGCACATATTAATGCTCCTGCAAAATGGATGAAATCTGAACTCCATTCTTTGCACAACCACATCTAGAATCCTAGTAAAGTACCTGTCATATTCTAAGGTTATAAGACTCTTTGTGTGCGTCTAAGTACAATTTAGATTATGAAAGACTAATAGGAGAGCACAAGAAAAATATGTAATGAGTTAAGAAAATGATCGCTTGTGTTAGGGTCAACTTTGAACCGTAATATCTTGAGTTCTAGAACTCGGTTGGAGGCAAATTAAGTTGGAGCAAAAATCTTGTTGTCTAAGCTTTCCAACGTATGGTCAGAAGATTCTTCCCGTTAATTTACAAAGAAAAAGCGCCGGTCGTTTATAAGACCATCCCCAAGCAAGGTCATGAGGGAGGTCATGACCTTGTTGGGGCAAGATAATCTAAGATTAGGAAGCAAATTAGCATGACCTTCTTGTGACCATCTTGTGAAAGAGGTCAATTTGTGACCTCTTTTGTTCAAATTGACCTCTTTGGTGACCTAGGAGGTGGCATGCTCTGATTGGACATGAGGGAGTATAAGTTTGTTAGTAAGTACTAAGTAGTAATTAAAAAATTAAGAGAGAGGTTTTAGTGGGGTAGAGAATAAGGGAAATGATTGAAAAAGTTAAAAAATGATTGGATTGATGACCTAGGTCATGACCTTCTGCTTGGGAGGGTGAAAGTAGGTCAAGATAATTAAAGTGGGATTAAGAGTAAAACCGGATCGCGACCTAGTTAGCGCGACCTTTGCTTGGGGATGGTCTAAGTAAGTGAGCGAAGTTGAGTTGCACTGGGCGTTTTAGTCGATAGACAATTACTATGCCATGTCGATCGACTAATTTGAGTGCCAGGAGTGATTTAGTAGATCAATTAAGTCAGGGGCCGTGTGTGTATTGGGCTACGGTTTATTTATATTCAAATTGACCTAGACTTACCCTAAACCTATATATACCGATCACCCCATTCAGTTTACACTTTTGCTTCCATTCGTAACCGTCTAAACCTAAAACACAAGGGAGTAGACGAAATTGAGACACGATACTCTAAGGCAGCAATCGTATCTCGCATCTAATCTTTGTAAGTTGATCATAAACCCTATTTCTAATAAATTGTTTTCGCACCGTCTCTAGCACTCAACCCTAGACATCGTGACACCCTTAGATCACGGTTTGATCGCGTATGTCGGTCGTATATATTGACACCCTATTTGGGAGACTTTGGGGTAGTTATTGTAGCTTTCTCTCGTACATCATGTTGTAATTAGTTGTATACATATTATGTGGTAATAGGTGAAAGATTCTTAGAGGAACGATTATGATTTGTACTAGCTTATGTTTGAAGCATTTACAAGAGGTAGAAATATTCTTAGAGGCACGGTTTCCAAGGTGGTCAAACTGTGTGGTGAGCTGTCCTATGATAAGGGTAAAGTCGCGTCACCTTAATCAAAGTAAATTTAATTCACTACTAACTAATAGTCAGCGGTAAGTAAGGTATCAAATCCACAGGGAGGCGGTAGTATTATAATCTGTTAAACTAGGTCCGTCTCTTAAAGTAACAATTTCGGGGTTTTGAGATTTGGGTTCTAAACTAATAGCAAACAATAACAATAAATAGCAAAAAATAGCAAAAAAATAAAATAAAATATTGAAATCAATAAGATTAAAAGTCTAGGGTCACAGGTTCACTAGGATTATTATTCAAGGGTAAGGATGTAGTCAACTATCATGCAATAAAGTTATCTAAGGTCACAAGATCGGTCGAATCAATTATGCCCTTTAGATCTACAATCTAACATGCGATCGCTATCATTAAACGAGCTCTATTCAATTATCGTAGCCTATCTTAGTCTTAACCCGGTCGGTGGTAATCCTAATTCGCGAGACTAGTTAATTAATCCTGGCCAGTAATCATACAACTAGAATTAAAACGATGATCAAACGATAACCATGCCATTGCAATTCAATTAATTAATCTACCCCTTCTAACAATCCTAGATCCCCTTTCAACCCTAGAAAAGAATTTAGGTACTCATGACAATATTAATAACAACGATAATAAATAAAGCAAACATGATTAACAATAATGAAAGGATTAACAAAAAAAAATTAAGGAACTAAAAGGTAACTAATTAAATAACAAAGGAAGATTAAAGAATACCGATTACAAGCTTGAACTAAAGACAACAGTCTTGATGAATAAAATCCATAGGCAAAGCAAAATAATTTAGGTTTCTAATATTAAAGCCTCCTTAATTATGAAAGACTAGTTTCCCTTTTATAATAACAATCTAATTAACTAGGTTAAACTAATTTTAGGCAAGCCGAATTCTGTTAAAAACTGGGTTGCTCGATCGAGCAAGGGTATGTTGCTCGATCGAGCAGCCTTCAAAATGGCTTGCTTCTTCGTTTTTCTTCATTCCTTCTTTACCGCTCTCGATTCCCGTGCCTAACCTTCTACGATCTGACTCCACCATGCTTCATATCTACTCAAAAAGCTTCAAATGCATCCAATCTGCATTAAAACATAACAGAAGCGACATAATCGATATTCTAGCTAAAATAGCATAGAAATAAGCAAGGAAAGACGGTAAATCGAGTTATATGTGTCTAAGGTGAAAGTCCATAGACCTTAATTAGACTCCTCTAATTAGTTTCTAAATTACTTGTTAATTTAGTATTTAATGATCTATGTAACATGCATGCAAATATAAAGACATTTATATAAGAGAAGAAATTTCCTCACATTGATATGGAAAATATAAGGGCACAACAACAACTCCATCTTGTTGTTCTTGAGCTACAAATATGGATGAACGCAAACAATCTCCAAAGTAGAAGATCTCCTCTAAGTTGCACCAAGATAAACCCAAATAATCTACCCTTATTATTAACTAGATAATAAGATAGATATTATACTACTAATATTATGACTATATTACTACACTAGTAATACTTAATAAATATTAGTATTTGAGAGTTTTTAGTGAGAGGAAGAATTTTAGAAAGAAGTATAACAATTGCACAAAATGAAGTAAGTAAAAATGAACAACATTTGTTCATTATAAAGGCCATTTGGCCGGACCATATTGTCCATAATTGGACTGTTATTTTGTTCAATTTGATCACATGCATTAGAGTGGAGTGTTGTAGTATAAGTGATGATTGTATTCTACTTGTTATGTCACTTTCAATTAGTAACTAAAGAGTGTAAACAAGAACAACAATCATCACCTTTGTAACTACAATATAACCGGCCATTATGGCCTAGTTTGATCCATATTGATTTTTGATATTTGTCTCACAAATACTTATTGATCATATGGTTAATTATATTGTATAATTAAGTGTTAATTTGATCATATAACAATTATATGACTCAATTAAATAAATAATATGTACTTAACATTTTAAGTAATATTTTATCATTATATCAATATATAATGGGTCCCACAATGCTTGGTTAATTTATTTTACAACTCCTTGTAAATATAATTAACTAATTACCTCTATCTCAAAACCTCAACTAATTTAGTAATTTAACGATTCATTACTAAGTTAAATCTTATTTAATCGTATTAAAATAAGATATAAATTTATTAGTCAATTATCGCATAATTGAAAAATAAACTTAATTGAATTTGAGTTCTTAACTCAATTTCTAACAATTAACTCTCATACATATCGAATATATGTAATGTACTAATTAACTGTATCGTATACAAATAATTAGTTATTATTTGGATTTCATTCTTTAGGTGTGACCGAAAGGGATCAGTTGATCACCGCCGTCATACGACAATAACGTCAAACTCTAGTCAGCCAACCGTTATTGATTTACGTTAATCAACTGACTAATCATATATATAGTCAATAAATATCCCAATTATATTCCTTAATAAGATTTATTTTGTGGCGCACTATTGTGGAGGACACCAACTCCAACAATCTTCCACTTGTCTGACACAAGTGTGCGTCACCGATTCTCTTGTCTCTTTATCACATCTCCCACTCAACGCAAGGTGTCTTTTAGGTCGCACTTGCGATTGACAATATCTAGAGTGGTTTTCTCGATAGGGAGAGTAACTGTATGACCGGAAAATCTACCATAGATCTCTTTCCGAGCGTGGCCACGCATTTACAGTAACTACTCCTCGAGTGGCCTAAAGATGTTTTTACCCAACGTGGGTGGACAATTCCTGTTGATCCATCTACTCTGTATGATGCAGATCACCATGATCCAGAAGAAGTCCATCGGCCTTCTTTTACGGCACGACCTAGAACATCAACCAAAACCAATCGGAAACTGCACCGGCTCAGATAGACGGTCGCCAGTCAAAAGAATCGACTTATAGGAATAAGATAGAAGACCCTGCCACGACCAGGCATCAAATAATTGATTTAAGGGTCTCTACAATGTCACTGTCCGACAGAGTGTCATACAGTCTGTCTATGTAAACGACCAGTCATCTCCATGACCCCATGGTGTTGAACCAACCATCGATCGACTTACAATCTAGTCATTTCGAGACGTCACCTCATTGAGTGACTAGGGACAAAATACTAAGTTCGTCCTATTCACTTGAATAGGGTCCAACAATCTATTCGGATAAACAAAGTATTAAATTTAGTCAAACTAAATAAAAGAGTTTAAAATAAAACTCGAACAATGAATGCCATTATCATATATGAAATAATTAATACAACATTCAATTATTACATATTACATAATCTAAAGGAATTCTGGCACACGTCTCAATCCCATTGTGACGACATGACCATCATGCTTAGCCTTTGATAAAGGCTTGGTTAAAGGATCAGCAATGTTGTCATCTATCCCAACCTTACAAATGTCAATTTCCTTTCTGTCCACGTAATCTCTAATTACATGATATTTCCTAAGTACATGTCTAGACTTGTTACTAGACTTGGGCTCTTTTGCTTGAAAAATAGCCCCACTGTTATCACAATAAATCGTGATAGGATCTTTGGCAGTAGGGACTACTGTTAGTCCTTCCAAAAATTGCCGAATCCATACAGCTTCCTTTGCAGCTTCAGATGCTGCAAGGTACTCTGCTTCTGTTGTAGAATCCGTTGTAACGCTTTGCTTGAAACTCTTCCAGCAAACAGCTCCTCCATTCATCATATAAACGTAGCCGGATTGGGATTTCATATCATCCCTATCTGTTTGGAAACTGGCATCTGTGTAACCCTTTACACGTAACTCAGTCTCGCCTCCAAACACTAAGAACGAATCCTTGGTCCTTCTTAAGTACTTAAGGATGTTCTTTACGGCTATCCAGTGACTCTCACCTGGATTTGCTTGGTAACGACTTGTCATGCTCAAAGCATATGCAACGTCGGGACGAGTGCACATCATAGCATACATGATTGATCCAACAACTGATGCGTAAGGGATCAATTTCATGCGTTCAATCTCCTCGGGTTTCGTAGGGCACTCTGACTTGCTCAAGTGATCCCACTTCCCATATGAATAAAGCCTCTCTTAGAGTCTTTCATGTTGAACCGATCAAGAATCTTATCAATATAAGTCTCTTGACTTAATGCTAGTATCCTTTTAGATCTATCCCTATAGATTCGGATACCTAAGATGCGCTGGGCCTCTCCTAAATCTTTCATTTGGAAATGTATTCCTAGCCACTCTTTTACAGAAGTGAGCATTGGAATATCATTCCCAATGAGTAGTATGTCATCTACATACAAGACTAGAAAAGTTACTTTACTCCCACTAAACTTCATGTATAAACACGGTTCCTCGACACTTCGAGTGAAACCATTTTGTTTAATTACATGATCGAAACGATGATTCCAACTCCCTGGATGCTTGCTTAAGACCATAGATGGATCTGTTAAGTTTGCATACCTTCTTAGGGTTTGATGGATCCACAAAACCTTCAGGTTGTGTCATGTACACTTCCTCTTCTAGAATCATTCAAGAAGGCGGTTTTGACATCCATTTGCCAAATCTCATAATTATGAAATGCGGCAACCGCTAAGATAATCCTTATGGATCGAAGCATGGCGACTGGGGCGAAGGTTTGTCATAGTGAAGACCATGAACTTGGGTGAAACCTTTTGCCACCAATCTAGCTTTTAAAACATCATTATGTTTGTTCTATGCCACTTTTGATCTTATAGATCCACTTACACTGAAGAGGTCGTTACCTCCTTAGGTAAATCAACCAAAGTCCATACTGATTGTAGTTACATTTAGAATTCCATTTTCGGATCTGATGGCTCATGCCATAGCTTTGGTCGGGACTAGAAATGGCTGCTTTGTAGGTAGTAGGTTCGTTACTTTCAAAAAGTAAAACATTATAGTCATCACCTTCCTCTATAATACCAAGGTATCTATCAGGTTGATGACTAATTCTACTTGACCTCCTAGGTTCCGAAGGAATAGTGACCGTACCAGACGAAGAGGGAACGTTTTCCTCGTTGTCCTTTTCGGTTTGTGGCTCTTGGACTTCATCAAGTTCAAATTTTCTCCCACTCTGTCTTTTAGAAATAAAATCATTTTCTAAAAAGAATGCATCACGAGACACAAACACTTTGTCCTCGTGTTTATTGTAGAAGTAATAAGCACGTGATTCCTTTGGATATCCTACAAACAGACATTTGTCAGATTTGGGTGCGATTTTATCGTCAGACTTTAAATCGTCGGACTTATTCTTAACCAAAGCCTCGCATCCCGCAACATTATCATAACGACAAATAAGGGACTTTTCCTGTCCATATCTCATATGGAGTCTTGTTTGCCGATTTAGTCGGGCTTCGATTTAGTGAAAATATTGCAGATAAGATAGCAAAACCCCAAAAATAATCAGGAAGCTCTGTTAGACTCATCATAGATCGAACCATATCTAATAAAGTTCGATTTCTCCTTTCGGATACACCGTTTAATTGAGGTGTTCCAGAAGGAGTCCATTGTGATACTATACCACAATCTTTTAGGTGTGAATCAAATTCATTGTTCAAGTATTCACCACCACGATCGAATCGTAGGGTTTTAATCTTTTTATTCAATTGGTTTTCTACTTCATTTTGAAATTCTTTGAATTTTTCAAAAGCATCACTTTTATGCCTCATCAAGTAGACATATCCATATCTACTCAAGTCGTCGGTAAAAGTAAGGAAGTAGTGATAACCACCTCTAGCTCGGATAGTCATTGGACCGCATACATCCGTATGTATAAGTCCTAATACTTCACTTGCTCGTGTCCCTTTTCCCGTAAAAGGAGCACGAGTCATCTTGCCTAAAAGACAAGATTCGCATACGCCATAAGATTCGTAATCGAATGGTTTGAGTACTTTGGATGAAACAAGTCTCTTTATGCGTCGTTCGTTTATGTGCCCTAAACGACAATGCCAAAGGTATGATTTATTAGGTTCACCTGTTTTGAGCTTCTTGTTTTCTACATGATAGACCTCTTTTGCAATATCTAGAACATAAATACCTCCAATAGAAATGGCCTCGCCATAAACCATTTCATTAAAAGCAAAAGTACAACAAGTGTTCTTAATGCAAAAAGAAAAACCTTCCATGTCTAACACGGAAATGGAGATAATGTTCTTGGTAAGAGTTGGAACATAATAGCAATCATTTAAATACAACTCTAAACCATTAGGCAAAAGAAGAACGTAGGTGCCCACGGAAACTGCGGCTACCTTAGCTCCATTTCCCATGCGTAGGTCCACGTCACCCTTGGCTAGTGCTTTCACGTCCCTCAGCCCCTGTACATGATTACAAAGGTGAGAACCGAGAACCACAACGGTTATCAAATACCCAAGAAGATGTACTAGCTAAGTTAATATCTATCATATAGAGTGATGAAAGAATTTTACCTGACGTTGTCACACAACCGTCTTTCTTGTCTTTCAAGTACTTGGGCCAATTGCGTTTCCAATGCCCTTTGCCATTACAATAATAGCAATCCGCCTCCGCGTGTTTGTTGACCTTGGGCTTGGCCTTATAAAAGACCTTTCCCTTTCCCTTGTCGGATTTCTTGAAAAGAGTCTTACCCTTTCCCTTGTCCTTCCTCACCCCAAGGTTCATGTTCTTCATTTTCATGGAAAGAACATCCTTGGGTTCACTCCCACTAGCCTCCATGTCTCTCTCCGCTTGGGTGAGGAGTGCATGGAGTTCATGGAAAACTCTTGTCCATGCCTTCATGGTATAGTTCACCTTAAATTGGGTTGAACTAGGTGAGATGTGAATGAAGGATCTGCCCACAACCAAATCTTCGGAATTTTGAACCCTAGCGCATCTAAGGTGCCCGTGCGCAAACATCTTGAGCAAGTGTGGGGCCACTTTTTGGCCTCTTTGTTAAAGCTAGTGTCAAAGGAAATTCGTAATTGCCTCATATTGGAGAATTTGAGGGGCTTGCGAAAACATCGAAGTGATCCTCGTGAATATCGCATATGCATTGAGAGAGATCAATTGGAGTTTGAGTTTGGGTGAGATTGACCAAATCAAGACATTTTTGACGTCATTAGCAACCTTCAAATAAAGGTCATATTCGGCCCGAACTACCGCGGACGATCTAGGCGCGGGGTCGGTGGGGGGCTCTTCGACCAAGTAGCGAAACACGTTATCGGATAACGCGGCGCTCTTGATCGTTGACTCCCATTCAACGAAGTTACTTCCGTCATCCTTAAGGACACACTTGTCCATGACGGACCTCAACCATGAGTCTCTACCCAAGGTTGCAACGTTTGATGATGTTGACATTATGCGAATATGGTAACTACAACAAAAAAGAAATATATAAACATTCATTGTTAATTTACTTGAAAAAACATTTTAACAAGTTTAGCATTCATATAATGACCTCTCACTAAATTATATAAATGATTCCAAGACCCATTTTTATTTAAAAATAGTCATCGCATGTTATCTTTATTTAGAAATGGTAAGTCGTTATTTGACTAATTCTACCCTTAGAACTCTTGGTTGACGGATTTCAACTAAATCCATCTCCTAGTCCCAAGATAACGCTTATCTCGTTGAGTCCAATCCAATTTTAGCTTGTGATCGTATCAACCTACTTACCCGAGGTAAAAAGGGACCCACGAGCGTGGTAGCCCTAATGAACACGGGATTCATAGGTGTTATTAATTGGTAAGGCTAATCTCAATTTTTAAATATGTGAGAGATCTTGTCAATTTAGTTATTAATTCCCTATAAGTGAAATAAGTCGGTGAATTGTGAATAACGTTGAATTGACAATAACGGTAAATAAAATGCATGTGTGACGATTTTGGCATGAGCGAAAATAAAGCAAGCAACCAAGCAACAATAAAATCCTAGTATGGCCACCTAGCTAATCAAAATTAACTAGATAGTTACAAATTCGGAAACCAACTCCTTGGTCCCTTGCCTCTTCACTTGGAACACCTTCCAAAAAGGCACCGTCTTGAGGGAGTCACCGGTCTTCATAAAAATAATTACAAATATACAAATTCCTATTATACATTTATTCTATAAAATAAAATTATTAAATTATACAAACCGGCGATACGAGATCGCAATAAAATTACAACCAAACCTTTATTCCCTTACATTACGGGTAATAACGATAAAAAACAACTAGGCCATACTAGGTACAAAATTTGCATAAATTATTAAATAAATGACATTCATTCATTCAACCATAAATTAATTAAATTGCTGCAAAAACTCATGCCAAAATCGTCCTAAATTCATTCATGCTCATTGTAGCTCGATTTTTCCGGGATTTATTGATTTTTAACCATTAAAAATCACTATCAACATTTAAATCGCATTTAAATTCAAACTAATTAAATAAACTAATTTAGAACTCAAAATTAGTCACTACTAATTTTCTTGGTCATTAATTAGATTGATTTGATTTCATTTGCTAAATATTACGGTTTAATCATAACAATTATGAAATAAAACCAAAATAAAATATAAACATCATAAAATTTGAAACAAAAAATTTTTTACATTGTGGAAAAATTCCAGGAACTAGAAAAATAAAAAACATTTGCTCAAAAAATTTAAATTAATTTTATGAACAAATAGCTTTGTATTTAATGGTTTTATCAAATAAAAACATTAGATATAGTAAAAAAGTGAAACAAATTATGCAATTTCACCAAGAGTATAAACATCATAATGTAAAATGTAAAAAAAATTTTCAAGACCAGAAATGGACGTTTCAGTTTTATGAACATTATAATCTCATATTATCGACTTTTATCGTATAAAAATCAATGAACATGCAATACATAAGTAAAATTCACTAAATTTTACATACAATATGTAAGAAATTCATGTGAGATTATATTAAAATTTCATGGCCAGAACCAACATGAAACTATTTTTAGTTAACTTTTATCTCATAAAAAGCATGTTAACTCGGTTTAAACGCCAAAAATCAAAATAAATAGCAAATTAATCCCTAAAATCACGAAATTTAACCAAAAACATTTTGAGGTCAGTAGGTATACATGCACCAAAAAATTTCGTCAGAATCGTATTTTAACTCAAAATCTTTGATTTATTAGTTATCTTATAACTTTAATAAAAATGTCCAAAATGAACATGCATGCTACAAGCTAGCTCTGATACCAATTGAAAGTCCATAGACCTTAATTAGACTCCTCTAAATATTTACTAAATTACTTTTTAATTTAGTTTATAATGATCTATGTAACATGCATGCAAATATAAAGACATTTATATAAAAGAAGAAATTTCCTCACATTGGTATGGAAAATATATGGGCACAACAAGAACTCCTTCTTGTTGATCTTGAGCTACAAATATGGTTGAACACAAATAATCTCAAAGGTAGAAGATCTCCTCTAAGTTGCACCATATCGTTCATATGCATACTTCACATGATCATTCATGCCACACTCCATCATCCACATAACAAGTATATCACACAAACACGTTCCCAACAAATCCTCGTAGTTACCGACTAAATGTTGCAAGGGCAATATTGCGATTTTAGGACGTCTCCCAAATCTTTGCGGTAACACCAAACAACTTCTATCCGGTTTCATTTTAATTTGACACTCCTAAGTTCATTAGGTTCATTGGTTTTACGTTCCAAAATCGTCGCTTTGATTCCACTTTGTAACACCCCCATCTACCAAAGAGCCTTACAAGGCCTTCCTTAGTAAATCGGGATGATACCATCTCGATTGCCCAAGGCAGTACATATCAAATAGACAATAGAGAAACGACATTAATCAAAGCAGTAGTTTAAAGTGATTATATAGTTTCCAAACCAATAACAAAATGAAAGTCTAAGACAATCTAAATATGGAGGAAGCTACTGACTCATCAGCATCGTCTATCCCATCCAGTCCCCTATACGTGCTCAAATGGAATACCTGCTAAACTTCTGCTCACCATTTCTCAATGGATCACATCCGTTTTGAAAACATAACGGGGTCATCACCGTCATACATCAATCAACATATAATAATAAACATACTCATAGCAGTGTAACCAAAAACCATCACCAATACCATACACAAGTAACCAAGCTACCACCGCAACGGTAACCCCTTCCAGCGTCAGAATGCAGATCTGACTGTCGTACCACCAACCAATGCCAGACCGCAACACTGGACATCAAAATCCCCTCTCATCCCAACGAGAGTTCCCGGAACATTATTGTGCACATCCCCCTCGCGGCGGGAGAGCCACGAGAAGCAAACTCGAGGTGTGGAACCGAATCAAGACCAGACCACCAAAATAGTAACCAAGTATCATCACCATCACCATCACCACAACCACCATCACCACCATCATCAACAACAACCATGGTATAATATCCACAACAACAACAACAATAATCATAGCCAACAACAATAATCAATCTCATAACATCGATCAACATATAGAAGTACTGAGTAGGGAAACCCCACCTTTAAGCAAATCCACAACAAGCAATCACAATCATAATTCCTCTTATGTGAACTCCCCCCCCACCAATCAACAATCAATGATCTAAATCAATAACTATCAAATCCCCTTCCCCCAATTCTGATTAGGGTTCAAAATTTACCCACAAATACTATATCAAATAAACACTATCTCATCATGGCATCGTTGACAAATGAGTTGGCTTAGTAAAATTCATTTTTGCGCTCGTTGGGAATACATCATGATCGACCCGTACGACTGCATTGTGATAATCAAGCAGCTTTACACATTACGAAATATCCATTTTTTCATGACAATAAAGCATATAAAGATAGATTCGCACATTCGTTAATGGAATCATTGCGACATCATACATTCGTACCAAGGAATTTTTAGCAGACATTTCCACTCGAACAATATTTTTTTGTCCTTTAAAACCATTTTAAACTAGACAGAATCCAAAAGACCCTTAGAAGGGACTCATCAATAGACGCGCTTCTTAGAAGTTGACGCAACCACTACTTCGCCTCTTCTAAGTGTCTGCTTCGAACTGTCCGTCTTTTCTATCTGTCTTGTTCGGCTTGTTTCGACGACGAGATTATTTCCAGATCCAAGGACGACCGATTTCGTCTTAGTCTCCTTTTTTTTTACTTGGTTAACCTTTCTTAATTAATTGTGTTCAGATCATAGACAATGCAAGTTAATTGGTGTAATCTTAAAAGTTTTCATCTTTTTCATTTATTTTTATAAATTGTTGTCCTTTAATCCTCGATAATTGATGTCTCGTTTTCCATATAGGCTCCTTCCTTTAGGTGTGCCCGAAAGAGATCAGTTGATCACCGCCGTCATACGACAATAACACCAAACCTTAGTCGACCAATCGTTAGTGATATACGTTGATCAGCTGAAGAGTATAAATGATATATCCCAAGTATGTTCCTCTTAGACCATCCCCCAACAGAGGTTGCGCTAATTAGGTCGCGACCTAGTTTTACTCTTAATCCTACTTAATTTAAATTGACCTACTTTCACCTCTCAAGCAGAAGGTCACGACCTAGGTCATCAACCCAATCATTTTCCGCTTCACATCATTCCCAATCATTTCCCACATTCTCTAACCCACTTTTCTCTCTCTTACTTTTTTTCTATTATAGTAAATATCTTAATTGAATAAAAAAACCCAATATTTACGGGTATATTAATCTTATGAAGCACTTTACGGAAAAAATATTAATAACAATGTTATTATTTCGAAAAATGATCAGATGATTTCATTAACAATTTAAAAAATTTGGAAAAACATTATTTCACATATAAAATACCGCATACATAATTAAAAAGAAAAAAAGAAAATTAAAAACATTAAATATTACGAAATGCATTAAAAGCCTCTTATAGGTACGTAAGTTTTGCCAAATATGCTCAATAAGATCATTTTTCAATGCGTTAAGAGTGGCACGATCACGAATTTCGCCATGAATTTCTGCGAACCGTTGTTCTGTCGCCCTTCTACGACGATGATATTCATACTGATCATCACTACCATAATTCGGCTATATTTTAATCAAACGGTTAGAAATAATCAAACGGCTATATTCGATCCAATGGCTATTTGTACTCCAACTACTATATTTTAATCTAACGGTTTACTGGGGCGGACCCCCGTGGGGTCCTGGGAGGTCACGTGCCACCAATACCCAAATTATAATCGTTGCGGTTATAATTAATCCAACGGCTATATTCGATGCAATGGCTATATTATAATTAATCCAACGACTGTATTTTATCGACGAAAATTTAAATAAACGAATTGCTAAAATAAAAATTATTCAATAAAAATATACTAATTTAAATTGAACTAGTTTTATACCCGTGCAAAAATGCACGGGATTACTATCTAAAAAATTGAAAGGAAAATATAGATGAATTAATGTTTTTGATCTTATGAGTTCGAAAGTATATGTGATTTATATTTACAATATATTTTTTATATTAAATGAAATTTGTACCAAAAATAATAATGTAAGCAGTTAATACTACAAATTAGTTAATTAACTATAATATTCATTTAAACATACCCGTTGATGCGAGTCGTTATACACCAAAAATAAAAGCCTAAGTCTACTAACTAAAGAAGATAGCGGAAGTAGGGCCGATCTCCACAGGGAGGAAATTAACTGTAACACCCGGAAATGTAACCTATTTTTATAGTGAAAATATTTTACGGTTACTTTTTAGTGAAATATAGTTTTAATCGTAAATTTAATTTTCCGAGTCGAATTTAGAATTTCCGAGTTCGTATTTGGAATTTCCCCGAGATTCCATGAGAATCCCGTCTTAAGGCGAGTTTGACTTTCCTTGACTTTTTCCTTATACATACTCATACTCCTCCCTTAACCTATTTTCACTCAAACACAAACCAAATTTACTTCTTCCTTAAGAAACCCTTGCCTCCAATTTTGATCCATCTTTGAATCATCGTATCTTCCTCGTTTCTTGTTGAAATTCACGTAAGTTCGTCTCATTCTTCCCCTCTTACCTTCCTCTATCCGTATTGATATTAAAATTATCGTCTTTCTCGCTTTTCAAACTTTCCGTCTTTCTCAAGATGAATTTTATTCATCTTTTATGATCTATTTGTAGGTGGTGACCTCCAAGATCCCGACAAAGACTATTTTCTAATTGAAGAGGAGCTTGACGAGTAGTGAAGACGCTTTAAGGTAACGGTGAAGGGTTACTCGGTATCATTTACGTGTTTTATGTGATTTCTAGGATAGAAACCGTATTTAGATTATGGTTAGTAAACTTATGACTTGTATTATGGTTTATGGATGTTGTCTGTTGAGTATTCATATGAGAATTGATGAATTAGAATGATAGTCGATAATTATCAAATGTTGATCTTGGTTGAAATTGGCATTTTCGTGTACTAGGGACCCCAGCCGGTCGACCGGCAGCCGGTCAGACCACTGGCTGGGGCAGTGGCTGTAAATTGTTACACTTTTACGTGATTTTGAAATAAGGCTTTGGTCTCAGCCGGTCGACCGGCAGCCGGTCAGACCACCGGCTGAGACACCCCTCATTCTTCCTTGTTTTTCAAATGACCCTTTGGTCCCAGCCGGTTGACCGGCAGCCGGTCGACCTGACCGGCTGGGACACCCTGACATTTCAATGTTGTTTTTCATATGATAGTTGGCCTGAGCCGGTAAACCGGCAGCCGGTCCACCTGACCGGCTGGCACCTGCTGGACTTTGTTTGTATTTCTTGTTTACGATTTAATTTATAATAGTTCGCATGATTCGTTTAACGTATAATTTTATGTAGTGACTTATAATATTAATGTTTTGAATATATGACATCTCATTCGCTTGTATCACATGTTTTGTGACGGTTTTTGGTATGTTCCACTTTGAGTCGGTTTTTACAAATGATACGGTTTGAGCACTATTTGGTCTTGTGCTTTGTACTCTCATTCCCTTGGCTACCTGGCTACCTCCACGTTCGTAAGGCTGGAATGTCAGAACAGGGAGGTATCCTACTGCTTAATTGCATGTGTTAGTGGGCATACGACGACGTTGTTGGGAGTTGAACGCTATGCGTTGATCGACCCGGCCGTCAAATGTTGTGTACTTGCGAGGTGGTGTTATTTGCATGTAGCGTACCGCATGTTATGAGGCTTAAGCTCTTTTCCGCCTCTTTCGTGAATTGATCCACCGAGAATGTGGGTACTCGGCGTCTTTGATTGACCGAGTCTTGGATGCGAAACGTGATCGCATGTCGAATCGGAAAATGTGATTCCGAGAATCTGGCCAGGTTTAGATTAGGAGCCTTATCGTTCCTACCAGGAGGAAATTAGTCTACATATACGAAATGTGATCGTGTATGCGTTCAGGGAAATGTGATCTCGAGGATGCCTTTTAATCATACTTTCCATGTACACGATGCTAGTGCGTTTCATTTACCGTGAGAGTGAGAGATGTCGTTCTTGGTGTCCGTTCGTTCTGAAGGTGATTTCGATTTCATGATAGTATTCATGGTCATTGCATGACTTGGCATCGTCAATGTATAGGTTCGTTTGAATGGATGATAATATGATGGATTTATTGTGATCATCGCATGACTTGGCATGGTTTGTTTGTCGAGTCTCAATCTTATCAAACTTATACCGCTAACGGTGAGATGCAAGCCCTAGTGAGCGTATTCGGTTGCCTAAGAGTGTCTTCCCCGAGTCTTTGTATAACATGATGGATTCGGACTTGCACTTCTTATACCTTATCATTATATATCGATTGGCCTATCTATCCTTATCGTATCTCACATGTATATCTATATATGCATGATTTTACCTTTGTATTTCCTTATATGTACGTTTGATGTGATATGGCTGGGAGAACCCGGAGTTACTCCCCACTGAATGTGGCGTTCATGTTTTTCATGAATGAACAGGTTGCTTGCATTGGATGGCTTTTTGCTTTGACTATTTTGGGTTCGGGTGTGAGCTAGCGGGCGTTGTCCCTGGAAGTTTCACCTCTAGACGATTTAGCTAGTTTTGCTAAACACTTGTTCTTTGCTAACATTTTAAGAGACCCCGTCTCTTTGTTGTATTTTGTACTTAGTTTGTAATATTTTGACATTCCTCGTATTATCTATCTTGCATGTATAAAAGTTTTTAAAATACCGTATTTCCGCATATTATTTCACATGCTTGTATGTTTTATATTTCCGCATTCGCGAGGGCTGTCACAGTTGGTATCAGAGCTTTATCGCTCCCGACGCACACACGTGAACCCTAACTTAAACTACTTGACCTTGAAATAATAAATGAGAGTTGGGTAGAAGTTAAGGACTTTACTTGGTAGTCTATTTGTTTATGCTAATTGATAGGAGTAACTTAATTTGTTTTTGTTTCTTATGAAGATGGTTAGACCACGATTAGCTGAGAACGTTATGATGGAAGCTCTCACTCAAGTGCTGAAAAATCAGCAAGATGCAGCTTTAGCTAATGCCAACCAAGTTCCCCCTAGAAGGGAAGAAAACCATCAAGGTGGCTACGCATGGGTAGCTGGACAAATAGCGAGAAGTAAGATCGTACCGTATGGTGGTGAACCGGACCCTACGGAGTTATCCGATTGGTTCCGGGAGATGGAGAAGCAGTTCGATCTATACCAAGTCCGAGAAGAGGACAAGGTGAGGATCGCAAAGCACTTCCTGGTGAGGGAAGCTGACAACTGGTGGGCTATCACAAGTGCCACCGCTGTTCTTGAAGAAGACTTCAACTGGGCTTGCTTTAAAGCTCTTGTGGAGGGTAGATTCTATCCTAAAGAGCTTAAGCAACAAAGGCTTAAAGAGTTCATTGACTTTAAACAAGGCAACTTATCAGCTCAAGAGTTTACTACGGAGTTTAATAAGCTTGCGCACTTTGCGCCGAGGCTTATCCGAGATGATGAAGACCGAGCATTCTATTATCGTAACAAGTTGAGTGCCGTTCTGCAAAGTAAAGTGAGAAGGAATACAAATTCCTTTGGGGATCTTTATGATGATGCCTTGTGGACTGAGAATTCAATGAAGGCTATTAGAGATGAAGCTTTAATGAATAATCCCTCTCCTTCTTATGCTCCTAGGCCGAATGCTTTTGGGAAGAGACCGTTCATTCCGCCTCCTTCTAATTTCTATGCTAACAAGAGGAGGTTTAATCCTTCTTCCAATGCAAATGCAAGAAATCCTGTTCCTTTTATTCCTAGAGCTACTTCAAATTTGGCTCATAGGCCTTATGCTCCTCAAGCTCAAGCCCAAGGTCGTCAATGTAACCGTTGTAAACAACCATACCATCGCGGTATGTCTTGTGTCAACCGACCTTACATTTGTTTCTTCTTTCTAAAGGGTGGTCATCGTTACGAGGATTGCCCCGATCGAAAGTTTCCTCCCCCTCCTAAACCTAAGGGTTCCATCTTTGTCATGAGCCGTGCTGAAGCCGATGCTCATCCCGAGATCATTACGGGTATGTTCTCAATCTTAGAGCAACCGTGTCTTATTCTATTTGATACCGGTGCTTCAATGTCTTTTGTGTCATCGACCTATGCCAATAAATTATCTATCAAGCCTACATCTAGTGAGGATACTCCCATATCCTTACCATCCGGAGATATTATCTCTTGTTCTACCCTTTATCCAAATGTTCCAATATCTATTGCGGGTTCTATCTTCCCCGCTAATCTCCTTAAGTTTCCTCTAGGAGAGTTTGATATTATATTAGGTATAGATTGGCTAGCTATGTATCATGCTAGGTTCGAGTGTCGTGATCAAAAGATTTATTTAAAGAGTCCTTTAGGGGTTAGAATAACCTATAAGGGATCTCATCCCCGTAAAGGTGTGTCTTTAATTTCCGCTATGAAATTGGAAAGTATGGTTAGAAAAGGTCACCAAGCATTCTTGTGTGTTGTGACTTCTTCAATTACCTCTTTGCCAAGTATTGAAGATGTGCCTATTGTTCGAGAATTCGTTGATGTATTCCCCGAAGATTTGCCCGGGATTCCTCCCGAGCGTGATGTTGAATTCTCTATTGATCTTGTTCCTGGTTCTGGACCCATAGCCAAAGCTCCTTAGCGTATGACTCCGTCTGAATTGAAAGAATTAAGGAAGCAGCTGGATGATATGATTGAAAAGGGTTTTATTCGACCAAGTGCCTCGCCTTGGGGTGCTCCCGTTCTTTTTGTAAAGAAGAAAGATGGTTCGATGAGACTTTGCATTGATTATCGTGAATTGAATCGGATTACAATCAAGAATAGGTATCCTTTACCAAGAATTGAAGATTTGTTTGATCAACTAAAGGGTGCTTCTACACTTTCCAAGATTGATTTGAGATCCGGTTATCATCAAATTCCTGTTCGTGATATTGATATTCCGAAGACCGCTTTTAGTACGAGGTATGGTCATTACGAGTTCAAGGTTATGCCATTTGGATTGACGAATGCTCCCGCTATCTTTATGGATTAAATGAACCGCACATTTAGTGAGTATCTTGACAAGTGTGTGGTGGTATTCATTGATGATATTCTTATTTTCTCCAAGTCCGAAGAAGAGCATGCTATTCATTCAGAAGTGGTATGCTAAGTTCTCTAAGTGTGAATTTTGGTTATCTAATGTGTCCTTTCTTGGGCATGTGATTTCAAAAGAAGGTGTAATGGTGGGTCCTTCGAAGATTGAGGCCGTTGTTGATTGGAAGAGTCCGACTGATATTAGAGAGATTCGAAGTTTTATGGGTTTAGCTGGTTATTACCGTCAATTTGTCAAGGATTTCTCTAAGCTTGCTAGACCGATGACTCAGTTATTGAAGAAGGAAACTAAATTCCTATGGAATGAAGCTTGTGAAGCAGCGTTTCAAGAGTTAAAGAAAAGGTTAACTACCGCTCCGGTGTTGACTTTGCCTGAGGATGGAGTAGACTTTGATGTCTATTGTGATGCTTCTAAAATGGGATTGGGTTGTGTTCTTATGCAAAATAGAAAGGTGGTGGCTTATGCTTCAAGGCAGTTGAGAGTTCATGAAGTGAACTATCCTACTCATGATTTAGAATTGGCCGCTGTTGTTCATGCTTTGAAAGTGTGGAGACATTACCTAATTGAAGTTCATTGTCGTATCTTCACCGATCACAAGAGTTTGAAGTACATATTTACTCAAAAAGAGTTGAATATGAGGCAAAGAAGATGGTTGGAATTGGTGAACGATTATGATTTTGAGTTATTGTATCATGAAGGGAAGACTAATGTTGTCGCCGATGCTCTTAGTAGGAAAGCTTCTCATGGTTTGAATGCTATGCATGTATTACCCGATGATCTTTGTGCCGAGTTTCGAAAGTTAAGTTTAGAATTCGTGGAGCGTGGATTTGTTTATGTAGGTGCTATTACTGCTGAGCCTGTGTTTCTCTGTGAGATCCGCGAAAGCCAAGTTGATGATCTTACCTACAAGTCTATCCAAGCCAAACTTCTTGAAGGTAAAGGTAAAGATTTCAAGTTTGATGATGAAGGTGTTCTTCGTTTCCATGGTCGTTTATTTGTTCCTAATGCTCTTGATTTTAGGAAGCGAGTTCTTGATGAAGCTCACCTTTCCCCTTATTCTATTCACCCCGGAGGTGATAAGATGTACAAGGATTTGAAGCTACAATTTTGGTGGCCGAACTTGAAGGGTGATGTTGTATCTTATGTTGGAATATGTCTTACTTGCGAACAAGTGAAGATTGAACACAAGAGGCCCGGTGGATTGCTACAACCTTTGGATATTCCGCTATGGAAGTGGGAATCTATTTTTATGGATTTTGTTATGGCTTTTCCGAGGACCGTTGGAGGTAAAGATGCCGTTTGGGTTGTAGTTGATCGTTTGACCAAGTGTGCTAGGTTTATTCCGATCAAGGAAACTTGGAGTTTAGACCGTTTAGCGAAGCCTTATGTTGATGAAATTGTTAGATATCATGGCGTTCCTAAGGAGATCATATCCGACCGAGATCCGAGATTCTGTTCGCGATTTTGGAAAGCTTTGCAAGAAGCCATGGGTAGTAAGTTGTTGATGAGTACTTCATTTCATGTTGCTACGGATGGTCAGACCGAGAGGACTATTCAGACTTTAGAAGACTTGCTTAAAGCTTGTGCTCTTGACTTTCAGTCTAATTGGGAAAAGAGTCTACCTTTGGTGGAGTTTTCTTACAACAACAGTTTTCATGCATCTATCAAGATGGCTCCATATGAAGCTCTTTATGGAAGGAAATGTCGGAGTCCTATATGTTGGAATCAATTGAGTGACAATCGTGATTTAGGCCCCGATGTTCTTGTTGAAACCATTGATAATGTGAAGGTCATTCGTGATAGAATGAAAGCCGCTCAAGACCGTCAAAAGTCTTATGCCGATATCCGAAGAAGGCCTTTAGAATTTGAGGTTGGAGATAAAGTATTCTTGAAGGTATCTCCAATGAAGGGTGTTAAAAGGTTTGGTGTTAAGGGTAAATTGAGCCCGAAGTACATTGGACCCTTTGATATTGTGAAAAGGATTGGTGCCGTTCCTTATAAGTTGGATTTGCCCCCGAATTTGGCTAAGGTTCATAATGTATTCCATGTTTCTCAATTGAGAAAGTATGTTAGTGATCCGAGCCATGTCTTTCAAGTTGAATTGCCCGAGCTTGAACCGAATTTATCCTTTGAAGAGAAGCCGATCCGCATCCTAGATCGTAAGGATAGAAAGTTGAGAAGTAAAGTAGTTCCTTTGGTGAAAATCTTGTGGAGAAGTGCTAATGTCGAAGAAGAGACTTGGGATATTGAAGCTTCTATACGTAGTAAATATCCTAGTCTATTCGAGTAAGGTATTTTTCTTTCCCTCAAGTTTCGAGGGCGAAACTTTTTAAAAGATGGGGTGATTGTAACACCCGGAAATATACCCTATTTTTATAGTAAAAATATTTTACGGTTACTTTTCAGTGAAATATAGTTTTAATCGTAAATTTAATTTTTCGAGTCGAATTTAGAATTTCCGAGTTCGTATTTGGAATTTACGCGAGATTCCATGAGAATCCCGTCTTAAGGCGAGTTTGACTTTCCTTGACTTTTTCCTTATACATACTCATACTCCTCCCTTAACCTATTTTCACTCAAACACAAACCAAATTTACTTCTTCCATAAGAAACCCTAGCCTCCAATTTTGATCCATCTTTGAATCATCGTATCTTCCTCGTTTCTTGTTGAAATTCACGTAAGTTCGTCTTGAAAGTCCATAGACCTTAATTAGACTCCTCTAATTATTTACTAAATTACTTATTAATTTAGTTTATAATGATCTATGTAACATGCATGCAAATATAAAGACATTTATATAAAAGAAGAAATTTCTTCACATTGATATGGAAATTATATGGGCACAACAAGAACTCCTTCTTGTTGTTCTTGAGCTATAAATATGGATGAACACATGAAATCTCCAAACTAGAAGACCTCCTTCAAGTTGCACCAAGATGACACCAAATAATCTACCCTTATTATTAACTAGATAATAAGATAGATGATATACTACTAATATTAGACTATATTACTACCCTAGTAATACTTAGGAAATATTAGTATATGAGAGTATTTAGTGAGAGGAAGAATTTTAGAGAGAAGTAAACAAATTGCACAAAATCAAGTCATCAAAAATGAACAACAAAATTGCTCATTATGTAGGCCATTTGGCCGGACCTCAATGTCCAAAATTGGACTATTATTTTGTTCAATTTGATCACATGCATTAGAGTGGAGTGTTGTAGAAAAGATGATGATTGTTTTATACTTGTTATGTCACTTTCAAATGCTAACTAAAGAGTTACAACAAGAACAACAATCATCACCATTCTAACTATAATCCAACCGGCCACAATGGCCTAGTTTGGTCCATTTTGATTTTTGATATTTGTCTTACAAATACTTATTGATCATATGGTTAATTATCTTGTATAATTAAGTGTTAATTTGATCATATAACAATTATATGAATTAATTAAATGAATAATATGTTCTTAACATTTTAAGTAATATTTTACCATTATATCAATACATAATGGGTCCCACAATGCTTAGTTAATTTATTTTACAACTCCTTGTAAATATAATTAACTAATTACCTCTATCTCAAAACCTCAACTAATTTAGTTAATTTAACGATTAATTGCTAAGTTAAATCTTATTTAATCGTATTAACTAAAGATATAAAATTTATATGTGGGTGCAATTATCGCATAATTGACAAAAAGTAATCGAATTTGGTTCTTAACTCCAAGTTCTATAATTTAAATCTCGTAAATATCAAATATATGTAATGTACTAATTAAACTGATTCGTTACAATAATTATACTATTGGATTTCATCTTTAGGGTGACCGAAGGGCTCAGTTGACACCGCCGTCAAACGACAATAACGCCAACTCTAGTCAGCCAACCGTTATTGATTTACGTTAATCAACTGACTAATCATATATATAGTCAATAAATATCCCAATTATATTCCATAATCAGATTTATTATGTGGCGCACTTTTGTGGAGGACACCTACTCCAACAATCTCCCACTTGTCTGACACAAGTGTGCGTCACCGATTCTCTTGTCTCTTTATCACATCTCCCACTCAACGCAAGGTGTCTTTCAGGTCGCACTTGCGATTGACAATATCTAGAGTGGTTTCTCGATAGGGAGAGTAACTGTCTGACCGGAAAATCTACCATAGATCTCTTTCCGAGCGTGGCCACGCATTTACAGTAACTTCTCCTCGAGTGGCCTAAAGATTTTTTTACCCAACGTGGGTGGACAATTCCTGTTGATCCATCTACTCTGTATGATGCAGATTACCATGATCCAGAAGAAGTCCATCGGCCTCCTTTTACGGCACGACCTAGCTAGAACATCAACCAAAACCAATCGGAAACTGCACCAACTCAAATAGACGGTCGCCAGTCAAAAGAATCGACTTATAGGAATAAGATAGAAGACCCTGCCACGACCAGGCATCAAATAATTGATTTAAGGGTCTCTACAATGTCACTGTCCGACAGAGTGTCAAACAGTCTGTCTATGTAAACGACCAGTCATCTTCATGACCCCATGGTACTGAACCAACCATCGATCGACTTACAATCTAGTCATTTCGAGACGTCACCTCATTGAGTGACTAGGGACAAAATACTAAGTTCGTCCTGTTCACTTGAATTGGGTTCAATCTTTATTTCAACCAATTCGGATAAACAAAGTATTAAAATTTAGTCAAACTAAATATAGTAGTTTTTAATGAAACTCTAACAATGAATGCGATTATCAAATATTTGGAAAAATTGATACGCTATCAATAATTTCATATCTTATAATCTTTAGCAATTCAGGTACATATTTCAATCCCCATTGAAATGACATGACTATCATGTTCAGCCTGCAAAAAGCATGGCTAATGGATTAGCAATACTTGCATCTTTCCTATCGTTCTGATTGCTATTTCTCTTTGTCTACGTAATCTCATATTACATAAAACTTTCTGAGTACGTGTCTAGATTTGAATCTAGACTTAGGACTCTTGGCTTAAAGGTAGCTCCCACTGTTTTACCAGTATAATGGGATAGGATATACAGCTATATGAACTATTTCTAGTCCCTCCAATACTGTCGAATCCAAGCTACTTTCATATGCATCATCATATGACGCAATGTACTCTATTTCCGTTGTTAAATCCGCAATGATAAACTGTCTGGAACACTTCCAGCGGATACATGACATTTATATTTGAAAATGTCACTCCTACTTGGAACCTTTCCAATAGTATTTTCTGTTTGGAACTCTTCCAACAGATAAATCTTCAATGAAACACAGCCAGTTCGTGATTTCAAATCACTTTGATCAGTTTGGAAACTGAAGTCTGTGTAAACTCTTACACACAACTCACTTTAAACTCCAAACATATGAAACATATCTTTAGTCCTTCGCAAGTACTTAAGGATGTTCTTTATGGCTATCAAGTGACTCTTTCTTTAATTTAATTGTAAATGATTCGTCATACTCAAAGCATGCGAAATGTCGGATTGAGTATACATCACAGCGTATATAATTGACCCCGCAGCGGAAGCAAAAGGAATCAATTATGATGTGTTCAACTTCCTTGAACTAGTCAAAGATCTTATCAATATAAGAAATTTGACTCAATGCTAATATCCTTTTAGATTTATCTCCATAAATCCAGATATCTAAAAGATGTATTCTGTAACAACCCGAAAAGTACCCTATTTTTCTAGGGAAAATATTTTACGGATACTTTTCAGCAGATTTAAGTTTTAATTTAGAATTTATTGTTTCGAGTTGAATTTGGAATTTCCGAGTTCGTATTTGGAATTTCTGCGAGATTCCATGAGAATCCCGTTTTAAGTCATCTTTGACTTTTCTTGACTTTTAAGTCGTCTTTGACTTTTCTTGACTTTTTAAGTCGTCATTGACTTTTCTTGACTTTTTAAGTCGTCATTTACTTTTCTTGACTTTTAAGTCATCTTTGACTTTTCTTGACTTTTAAGTTGACTTTGACTTTCGTTGACTTTTCCCGACTCATCTCATAATTTTAAAGACCGAAATTATATTTAAAAAAATAATAAATTTAATTTATTTTTATTAAGATTTATTTGAATTTATGATAATTTAATATAATTATTTTGAATTTATTCGGAATTGAAGAGAAGGTTTTACGGTTTAACCCGAACGTCATTTAACTATTCCCGAGTCAACTTAAATCCCGAAACAAACCCGAAACCCGACTTTGGCATGAGTCACACGCCCCATGTCATCTTTTTCCACTCACTTTAGATATTTTCATTCTTTCGATTAAACTAATACAAATATCTAAGATATTTGTTACTTTATCGATCCGTCAACTTAAACTCCGCAAATCGCTTCAAAAACAGACCCGATTCTTCTCATGTCACACGGCTCTCTCACCCTCTCATAGGACTTGATATTTTCTTTCTTTTGATTAGAATAACATAATATCTAGATATTTAGTTTAATTAACTTAATATCTAATTATATCTAATCAATTACCGTAATATAATTATTAAACCCGAGTCAATTCCGTAACAACAATTTCAAAACCCGACTCATTAATTCTTCTATATTACACGGCTCACACTCCACTCCTTACTCACTAATTATCTTTTCATTTTACACTAAATCAACTTAATACCTTTTTAATACTTTCTTTAATCGTTCTTGGTGTTCTTCATCGTTCTTCATCGTTCTTCATCGTTCTTCATCGTTCTTGAGCAAAATCATCATAAACCCTTCATTTCTTATTCAAATCCGTCCTAACTTATATTTCTAGAATCTCCTCTTCGCTCTCCATCTTCAAGTACGGTTTATTTTCAATTCCGACAAAATCGTTTCCAACACTTTAATTATGGAAAATCAAGTTTTAATTCTAATAATATTTTCTTGTCATTTCTTATAGGGGAAGATTTTGAAGACGAGTTTGGTGACTCGTATATATTAGAAGAAGACTAGTAGACGGGTTTCTTATTTCTTAGTTCTTATATTTTGGGTGCTACTTGATTTTGTGCTAGCTAAGGTAACGATTCCGAGTTACTCGACGAATTAATGTTACATATCTTATGTTTTTTGTTTATGTTGTTGTTATGTAGGATTTTTAATTAGTAACATGATAAGTTGTTTATATTATTATGTTGTATGAATTTTTGGCATGTTTAGTGTTCTTGACATATTTGGATGATTTGTTAATAATCATGATTTTTGTATGGATGATTGTTAAAATGGTTGTTTGTTAATTAAAACATGTTAGAAATAATTTAGAGTTGATGTTGGTGGTGGCCGTAGGGGGCTGTTTTGGTGGCTGGAAAACCAGGCCAAACCAGGCCGGTTCAGGCCGGTTCAGACCTGGTCCAGCCCGGTCTGGTTGGTCCGTGTTTTGGGTTCTTTGGGTTTTTGTCGATACTTGATTGTTTTGTTGTTGTTTTGACGGGTTTTAAATATGTTAAGCATGCGGGAAATATTAAGAAACGGTTTTCAGAAAAGATGACCAAAACCGGTCCAAAATGAACCGTGGGTCCCCTTAGACTTGTGACGGTTTTAGAGTATTGTTATTTTATCGTGTTTTGTATTATTTAGCAAGTGGGAAATTTTAATAAGTAAATTATTTAATTAAAAGCTTTTCATAAATATTATTATTTCTCACATGTTAGAAATTATAATACGAGATTGTAGTTTAATTTGATATTCTTTAAGTCAAGCGGGTTTTCGTATGATTTAATAATTCACATGTTTGAAATTGAATGAAATAGCATGAAATGAATGTGATATTCTTATGTTCAAGCCTCGATGGCTAAGACTCTGTTTCTAGCCGGTTTGACCAAACGGGTTTGGTCAAACTAAGATCTAGTCAGCCCCGTTTTGACTGCTGACCCGTCGCGGGACTCGGGTCGGGGATTTGTCTTCAAGTAAGGTTGTATTTAATTAATGAATTAGCCTTAGTAGATATGAGGCGATATGATATTTGAATATGATTTATATGCAATTAGTCACATGATAGGAAGTCTTTCAGTGACTGTTTGATTGTATGATAAATGTCGTGTTGACTAAGTACCCATAGAGAATTATGAGTATATGGCGTCTTGACCGTTCTAATTCTAAATGAGTATCTTGGACCATGACATTGATAGGCCGTACTATCTTTAACGAGCATATGGAGTTTACCGCTTGATAGCTTTTGTGTCTCGGCTTGGTGGGTTTATATCCAAGTCGGGGCATGGCTGCCATTGCTTCCACTTTGGGGAATGGAGTCAGCTTAAGTACTAGCCAACCCTTTGGTGGATCTCCTTAGAGGTACTCATGTGATGAGTCTTGGGTGCGATGTTTTTCCGCATTTCTCTGGGTCTGCGCAGTCTAGGATTAGGGTAGAGTTGTATCTTGAACATGTTATTAGGGTAACCTCTGAGCTAAGATATGTGCTTTGGATCTGGGCCATGTTTTAAAGGTAACCGCTGAGCCTAGATGTGTGCTTTGTATTTTGGCCATGTTATTAGGGTAACCGTTGAGCCTAAATATATAAGTATATCCTACCTCGTGGTATAGACTCGAGTTACAGAAGTCTTCTATTGACGTTACTAAGAACTTATGCCTGTTTCTAGACGTATTGGTCTTTCATGTTTGTATGATTCTGTGAATCTTAGAAGGTGAGATGCAAGCCGACTAAGGTTGATAGAGTTTGGATTACCGGATGTTAACTGATTCACATGATATTATGTTTGATTAGGGTTTGAGTGTATCATGGCCATGTTAAAGGTAACCTCTGAGCTAGCATACCAGCTTCCCTACCTCGTGTTATATATTGTTAACGGTTTCACATGATAGCCTTCATATGATAGGTTATATGTTAGTTATTTGGTTCATAACATGAAAAGCATATCGTATATGTTAAGGTGTTGTATTTTCCATATACATCTCTTTTATGTTATTCATGTTTTATTAAACTCGACATTTCGTGGCTGGGAGAACTCGGAGTTACTCCCCACTGACTGTGGCTTCCGTGTTTATATTTAATGCGGTTGGCAGGTTTGTGATGCATACATTGGGTACATTGACGAGCTAGCGAGTGAAGTATTTACCTTGGACCTATATTCGGTTCATAGTTTGTATATTATTATATACACTTTTATTTCCGTATTTATACGGGAGATATGCCTCCCGTCTTGTATATTTCTTTTGTAGAATTTTATTACGTATTGTAACGAACCTTTTTATTATGTAATGACACCTTCGTATTGTATTCGTATCTTTTATGTATTTAAAATAATTTTTTCTTTCCGCAAATTTGAGGGTGTCACAGTTGGTATCAGAGCTATTTTGCTCCCGACGCACGTTTGTGTACCCTTGCATAAATAACTTGACCTTAAGAAATAATAAACCGTGAGATAGAAGGGTAAGATGGGTAGATTCGGATTTATGTTGTAGTCTTCTTGTTCTTGCTAAATGTTAAGTACTAATCTGTGTTTTCCTTTTGCAAGATGCCTCCGAGGATTGACAACACCATTTTAGCAGCTCTTACCGTTATTATCCAAAACCAGCAAAATATGCAAAACCAGCAAGTAAATCCGAATCCTGACCGTGAGAGAGAGAGACATGGTTGGTTATAAGTGGGTCGCTTTAGACTATCGAGGAGCCAAGCCAAAACATATGATGGCGAAGTTGATCCCGTTAAACTTTCGGTGTGGTTACGAGAGATGGAGAAGAGTTTTTCTCTTTACGATGTCCTTGAAGAGGACAAGGTCCGTCTAGCTTCTCACTTCTTAGAGAAGGAAGCGGATCAGTGGTGGACTCTTACAGGTCCTACTGCGAAGTTGGAGCCTAATTTCGGGTGGACTCGTTTCCGGGAGCTCTTGGAAGCGAGGTTTTATCCCGATGAGTTGAGACAACAAAAGTTGAAGGAGTTCATGGATTTTAAACAAGGACTTCTTTCTGTTCAGGAGTTTACTACCAGGTTCAATGAGTTGGCTCAGTATGCCACTCGTCTTATTAGGGTAGAGGAAGACAAGGCTTTCTTTTATCTGGGAAAGCTTTCTCCCCAGATAAAGGGGAAGATTAGTAGAGGTTCCACTTCCTTTGTCTCGATTTATAATGATGCCATCTGGGCGGAGAGTTCTATCAGGGAGATTGCTGAGGAAGCTCGTGCTTCTTACGTTGCTCCTAATGCCTTTGGCAAGAGACCTTTATATCCTTCATCTCGACCTTCCTTTTCTCCCTCTTTTTCAAACAAGAGGAGAAACTTCCAGAGCGGACCGGCTAACCAGAGAAACCGTTCCTTTGTGCCGAGTATCAACAACGACCTTAAAGGTCGTGTCTGCTTTACATGCAAGATGCCTATTCACCCTGGGGTTGGTTGCTTCAACAAGCCGTTTATATGCTTTATATGTCAGAAACCAGGGCACAAGGCGCATGTATGTCCGGAGAGGAAGGGTACGGTGTCTACACCGGTTATTTCTGGGCGACCTAAGGGTCGGATTTTTATTATGAGCCGAGCTGAGGCTGATGCTCAGCCAGACATCGTTACGGGTATGTTCTCGATTTATGAGTTTCCGTGTTTAATATTGTTTGATACGGGAGCTTCCTTATCTTTTATTTCCATGAGACTATCCGACAAGTTACCGCTTAAAGCTTCAATTGGAGAATCTACTCCTATTTCTTTACCATCTGGAGAAGTATTTTCATGTTCTTATCTTCATTCCGACATTCCAATATCCATAAATGGATCTATTTTTCCTGCAAATCTTCTTCGGTTTCCTTTAGAAGAGTTTGATATTATTCTGGGTATGGACTGGTTAGCTACTCATCATGCACGATTTGAATGTCGTGATCAGAAAATCATTCTCAAAAGTCCTTTGGGTGCTCGTATTTCTTATCAAGGAGTTAGAAAGCAAACAACGGTGAAGTTAATCTCGGCAATGAAACTGTTAAATGTTATGAAGAAGGGTCATCAAGCATTTCTATGTGTAGTGACTACTTCTGATTCTTCTCTTCCTTCTTTGAAGGATGTTCCAATTGTTTGTGAATATCCAGATGTTTTTCCCGATGAATTACCGGGAATTGCTCCGGAAAGAGATGTTGAATTCTCTATTGATCTAGTTCCTGGAACTGGACCAATTGCCAAAGCTCCTTATCGTATGGCGCCTTCTGAGTTGAAAGAGTTGAGAATCCAACTCGATGATTTGATTGAGAAAGGCTTC
The DNA here is from genome assembly GCA_022085475.1 of Heliosperma pusillum. Lineage (NCBI taxonomy): Eukaryota > Viridiplantae > Streptophyta > Magnoliopsida > Caryophyllales > Caryophyllaceae > Heliosperma > Heliosperma pusillum. Next base: position 2,559 of record JAIUZE010070849.1, on the reverse strand, counting down.
ATAAGGCCTAGTTCTTCTCCTTGGGGTGCGCCCGTACTATTTGTCAAGAAGAAAGACGGTTCAATGCGTATGTGCATCGATTATCGTGAATTGAACCGAGTCACCATCAAAAACAAATATCCTCTTCCTCGTATTAATGATCTATTTGACCAGTTACGGGGTGCTTCTACTTTCTCAAAGATCGATCTTAGATCGGGTTATCATCAGATTCCCGTTCGGGAAGCAGATATTCCGAAGACTGCTTTCAGCTCGAGGTATGGTCATTTCGAATTCAATGTGATGCCATTCGGTTTGACTAATGCTCCAGCTATATTCATGGATCAGATGAATCGTACCTTCCGGGAGTATCTTGATAAATGTGTGGTGGTATTTATTGATGACATTCTGATCTTTTCTAAATCAAAAGAAGAACATGCCGATCACCTTCGAACCATTTTGAGCGTTCTTCGACGCCAAAAGTGGTATGCTAAGTTCTCCAAATGTGAATTCTGGTTGCCCGAGGTATCTTTCCTTGGTCATGTCATTTCCAAAGACGGTGTTATGGTCGATCCAGCTAAAATTGAGGCGGTTGTGGATTGGAAAAGTCCGAAAAATGTGTCCGAGATACGGAGTTTCCTTGGTTTAGCGGGTTATTATCGTCGGTTTGTGCAAGATTTCTCCAAATTAGCAAGACCGATGACTCAATTGCTAAAGAAGGAAGCAAAGTATATTTGGACCGATGAATGTGAAGTTGCCTTCTTAGAATTGAAGAAGAGATTGACTACCGCACCGATCTTAACTTTACCAGATGATGAAGCGGAGTATGATGTATATTGTGATGCTTCAAAGCATGGTTTGGGATGTGTCTTGATGCAGAATAGAAAAGTCATTGCTTATGCTTCTCGACAACTCAGGGTTCATGAAGTGAATTACCCGACTCATGATCTTGAGTTAGCAGCTGTAGTACATGCCTTGAAAACTTGGAGACATTATCTTATTGGCGTGCATTGCCGAATCTACACCGATCATAAGAGCTTGAGGTGCATTTTTACTCAGAAGGAATTAAACATGAGGCAGAGAAGATGGTTGGAGTTAGTGAATGATTATGATGCTGAGTTGATTTATCACGAGGGAAAAGCAAATGTCGTGGCAGATGCTTTGAGTAGAAAGACTAGTCATTCATTAAATGCTCTTGGTACCTTACCCGATGAACTAGTAACCGAATTGCAGAAGCTTCAGATACAGTTTGTTGGGAAAGGATTTGATTATCTTGGTGCTTTGACAGCGGAACCTGATTTTTATCGAGAGATTCGTACTTGTTTACCGGAGGATGCTACTTTTATCGCCATTCGAGCAAAAATATCCCTTGGGCAAGCTAAAGATTGTGTGGTGGATAATGATGGCTACCTTCGTTACCATGGTCGAATATATGTTCCGAGAAGTGCCGAGTTGAGGAAGAGAATACTTGATGAAGCTCACCTTTCTCCTTATTCTATTCATCCGGGTGGCGACAAAATGTATAAAGATTTGAGACCACAATGCTGGTGGCCTAGGATGAAGATTGAAGTGAAGGAGTATGTTAGTCGATGTCTTACTTGTCAGAAGGTGAAGATTGATCATCAAAGACCCGGAGGTTTGCTGCAACCTTTGGAGATTCCTCTGTGGAAATGGGAGTCTATTTCTATGGACTTCGTGATGGCTTTACCTAGAACTTCTAGTGGAAAGGATGCCATTTGGGTTATTGTAGACCGTCTGACCAAGTGTGCCAGATTCATACCTATCAGAGAAACTTCGAGGATAGATGTCTTAGCTGATGCCTATGTGAGAGAGATAGTACGCTACCATGGAGTTCCTAAAGATATAGTTTCAGATCGTGATCCGAGATTCTGTTCCCGATTCTGGACAGCTTTGCAAGAGGCCATGGGTAGTAAATTGTTGATGAGCACCGCTTTTCATGCCGCGACTGATGGTCAAACTGAGAGAACGATCCAGACCTTGGAAGATCTTCTTCGATCATGTGCTTTAGATTTTCATACATCTTGGGAGAAGAGTTTGCCTTTGGTGGAATTTTCTTATAACAACAGTTATCATGCATCTATCAAGATGTCACCATACGAGGCTTTATACGGTAGGAAATGCCGTAGTCCTGTTTGTTGGGATCAAGTGCAAGATGATCATATGTTGAGTCCCGACATTGTTACTGAAACGATCGATCAAGTTCAGGTCATTCGTGAACGAATGAAAGCCGCTCAAGATAGACAGAAATCCTATGCCGATGTTCGTCGACGACCGCTTGAATTTGATGTTGAAGACCGGGTATTCCTTAAAGTATCACCAATGAAAGGAGTGAAACGGTTTGGAGTGAAAGGAAAGTTGAGTCCTAAATATATTGGACCGTTTCATGTGCTTCAAAGAGTTGGTCCTGTTGCTTATCGTCTGGAATTGCCTCCGAACTTGAGCAAAGTTCATGATGTGTTCCATGTTTCGCAATTGAAGAAGTATATCAGTGATCCGAGTCATATTATTCAAGAAGAAGTGTTGGACTTGGAACCTAATTTTGCTTTGGAAGAAAGGCCGATT